>JAUZST010069088.1:0-22077 GCA_034779995.1 Parotocinclus haroldoi | reverse complement strand
CCCCCCCCCCCCCCCCCCCCCCCCCCCCCCCCCCCCCCCCCCCCCCCCCCCCCCCCCCCCCCCCCCCCAGGCAAAATGGGATATTGCCACTCGGCTTTGTTAGCTTTAGTTATTGGAGCATCAGATGCAGACAATTATGCAGTCCTTCACTCACAAGCTCGGTTTGTGCCCGTGGATCTGCTGTAAAATAGTTCTAAAATAATGGTACTGTAAAAACAATTCACCCTTCTGAATTTATGTTCAGAACCACAAAACATTTTTCTCAATAATATTGAATGTTTAAGCGAAATGTAGATGGAATGAGATTAGTCTGTTTGCCTGGTGTTAAAGAAAGAAGCAAAAATGCTGATTTTGTGTTTTTATGCTGCTTGCAATGTTTGCCAATGGCTGGTGCTGTTTTACTTTAATGATTTTATTACTTTTTGCATAGTATATGCTTGAGTTATTTATTCATTTTCACTTTTATAGTTTCATATAGTTTGTTCAAGTAACAGAGTCACAGTATGGATGAGTAGGAGAACTTTCAGGGTACAGATTTGATTTGTCACAGTGCTCTTTCTAAAGGCCAAAACAGAGGGTTGTTTTGTCTCCTGAGTACATTAGAAGGGAGTACCGTTTTGCTGCGCTGCAGCCAGTTGCATTCATTGTGCAGGTCTATATACAGTCCTTTAACCTTGTGTGTTTTCCACTGACAATGAGGAAGTAACTGCACATCAGAAATACTTGAATTTATTTATACTATTTATGTTATTTAAGTGTGTTTTAATTTGCATACAGTACTAATTTAACATTTTAACTACATTGCCATGTCTGAATATTGTATGGTTTAGTTATATATTAATAAAAGCATAGATACTAGTTTTTAAGTACTGCAGGATTTTGCTTTGTATTGAAATAGTGGAACTTGAAACTGCCACGATAGTGTTTTCACAGCCATGCCCTGTAGTTTCTTATCTGGTATACAAGATTGTGATGTGCCAATACTAAGCACAACCAAGAATGTGTTACTGGCTCTTTTAAAAAATGGGAATACCCTGTATGACAGTAAGTAGTGTTCGAATTGGGATGTATTAGGATGTGTCTTTGTAAGTGCTAATGCAGGATTTTTTTTTTAGGTTCACATGAAACGCTCTATCATAAAACAGTTCATTTTCTGATAAATATGCTGATGCGTTTTTGCTAAGGAAACAGTACGCTTGGTTTTTTCTCCTTGGTGTAATTTGATTTGTTTTTCATTCTACTCAATTATTACATTTAAGAGCAATAAAAGGCTGGATTCCAGATCTTTTATCTGTCTTGATTATAAAACCGTCTGTTTTCTGACCACTGAGGTTTCCATTGCGACAAGAGAGGTATATACATACACACAAATACACATACAGAACCTACACAAACTGCCATTGCATGTCAGACCATCCTGGTTCAATTGAGAGTGCAACCTTACTAAACTTGTCACGTCCTGACTCGTGCTAAGGAACTAGATACAATGCTGTTTCCTTATTTACACTAACATGCTCTGTTTCAGGTTGCCAGCCATCTTGCTCATGTCTCTGCCTCTCCTCCCTCTACATCTCTCCCTCTCCTTAGCTGTCAAGTGCTGAGGTGTAGAGCACGACCTTGAATACCTTCTCACACAGTGGTGATGGCATCAGAGCTAACTGACACAGAAATATGAGGGCTAACTCCTTGCCCTCAAATGCTAAATCCTTGTCACACAGCATGGTCAGCTTGTGGGTGCTGGGCTAGTTTCACCTGCAGTGCAGTGTGGTCACTATGTAGGTTCCTGTTGTTGTTCCACTTATATGTCTTGTCAACACCAGGAAGAATCTGGCTCTGTTTGAATGGGATAAGATGTACTTGAAAAGAACAGGCTATTTGTCATAATCTGGCATTTTGAAAGGACAATATTTGGGATTTACAACTTTTGGGACAGTATTAAAAAATACATATACACACCGTTTCTTACATTTACTTTGGCTTTTATTTAATTACAGACAGAATAAACCTGAGATATTTTATGTTTTGTTTTGTTAACTTGACTTTTCATTTGTTATTAAACATTCATTTCAGCATTTCAGGCCTGCAACACATTGCTGGTACAGTAAATTTAACACTTTGTAATGTTGCTATTAGTTTTCGCCACACTGGGCACAGAGGATACCAAGTGATTTAGTGCTCGAGGTGTTATTTTGTCGTATGCTTCCTGCAAACAAATCTTGCATGTTTCAAGATTCTCTACACTGGCAGGTCAGTCCAGTACCCTTACCCTTCTCTTCTGCAGCCATGCCTTCGTAATGTGTGCAGCATGTGCTTTTGCATTGTCTTGTTGAAAAATGAATAACTCTCCCTGGGAAAAGATGACGTCTTGATGCTACTCAAAATTCTGTGTACTCTTCTGTATTAATGCTGTCACCGCAGAAATGTAAATGTCCTTTGTCAAAGGCATTAAGTCTGCAAGGGAATTTTCTCTTTTCACCTGACATCCATTAGTTCCAAAAAGATCTGGAATAGTGATACATCTGTCCACGATACACATTTCCACTGTGTGATGGTGCATCCGAGATGCCCCTAAGCCTAGAGAAGTCGACTTCTGGACATGGTTAACACGAGGCCTCTTTTTTTGCACAGTTGTAAATGTAACTCTGTATTGTAACTATAATGCTTCTGTGTATGTAATAATGTAGTAATCCCATGCCCGTGGTCACCTTAAGCTTTTACCCTTGGCCTTTACACACTGAAATTCTTTCTGATTCCTTGAATCGTTTAATGATATTATGCACAATAGATAAAAGTAACAATTAATAGCTCTAAATTGTCTCCATTCCCAATATTTTTTTTATGTGTGGCAGGCCTGAAATGCAGGAATGGATGTTTATGAACAAGTTTAATTAGTTGACCAGACAAAACATAAAATATCATGGGTTCATACTGTCTGCAATGAAATGTAAGAAACTCTGTTTTTATATGCATTTTTCATGCTGTCCCAGCTTTTTGGAGTTGTACTTTCATTCCTCATAAGTTTCATATTGGATTATGTTCTTGCAGGGATTAGATCTCCTGCAAGGGATAAAATTTATAATTAGGGTGAAATGGATAAAGGGCAGTATAATCTTGGCCTGGGGAATAGGCTATAGTAACAAATGGTGCAAAACCCCACTAAACTGATTAGACTGTGGACAGAATTAAATGAGTTAAAATCCACAAAGCAGATGTAGTCTAAAACTAATATAGTGTAATGTTTGAGAATATTGTAATAAAACGTGCACTGCATGTCCATATCATTATGCTATTTTTATTTTTTGACTTTTACAAATGTGTCTGATAGACCTATGTTTTGTCCACAAACATTTGTTTTAGAATGAGAATGACAGTCCACATTAAACTCGAATCACTGTTTCGATGATCCACTTTCACATGCTCTGAGATAGTAGTACTACAGATATATGTAACTTTATGTACTACTATACTTTCACTAAAAGTGATAGCTTAAAGATTGATCCTGCCTGCATGCCCTGGATCAGGAAGAATCCCAAATTCACAAGCTACTTCATGGGACCAAATTAGCACTTCTGACACAGCTGGGGCTTGGACCCACAGACCAGCATCGTTCTCTTCTTTTTTCTCACCAATAGCTGAGGTGCTTCAAAAGCAAGGATAGCAGTGCTTCTTCTCGGCTGGGGATTGAGACATCCTCATGAAGACATCCTGATGAAGATTATCAATATATCGCCTCCATCCAGGCTCAGAGATATGAGACAGAGTCGCTCCGCCCATTAGCCTACTACTGAGCTCAAGGACAGAACAGCTGTGTTCTCACTTAGACACTAGACATCTCGCTGCACTGATGATGCATTCCAGTGTATTTGACGTCTGCCTTTTCTAAACTGGTATAATTAGAAGTACTAGGTGTTTTTCTGCTGTGTAGTTTTGCTTGGACACCTTTGGCTTCTGTGTCATCTTGAGGGATTCTTCTCCAAATCAAAATGGATTAATCCATTGATCGACCACTCCAGCTTCACCCTCCAGTCTCTCTTTCTTCACGCTGTCTAGATGCAGCATGATTTAAGGATTGCTTCCTATCCATCTTTTACTCACCTGCAAATATTGATCTAAAGATCATGAAGACCTCCCCACCTGACACTGATCAGTTATCTGCCAGAAGACAAAGTGAGCTGGAGTGCTCAATTATTAAAGTGCAAAACAATCCTGCCAACCTGTCGAAGGTTACCAGCATCTTTCTCCACTGACTGCTCATTTCCTTTCTTGGTCTAATCAATTGTGGAATGACTGGTTTGATAGTTCTGATTGTGATTAGTGTTTCGCAAAACGGTACTTACTCTTGAGTTTTATGCCAGGCTGTTCAACTGGAGAGTATGGAAACAAGACCTTCAGCAGTTTTATCCTTTTAAAACATTTAGTCTTTGTTAAAGAAAACTGGGAAGTGGTTAATGGAAAATAGGTACAGATGTTTTTCACTCCTTTAAATCAGTTTGTGAGTTGATGGGTTATTCCCAGCACCTGGCCTGCTTTCTTCTGTTCAGCAAATGCTGTACAATGCTCAATCTCAGGAACGCTGGAATCATAAAAAGTGCAGCTTAAGGTCAGGGTGAAGCATAAATAAACATGGCTGAACCTTACATTCCCCTCTGTGACCATTTTTCCTCATATATGACACATTTCCTCTGTTATAAGGTCAGAAATGCTCATAAAATTAGCTCGGGTCAGAAGCTGCATAATCTCCAGACTGTACATGCTATATTGGCCAACAGCCTCCCATTTTTAAAACTGCTGGCCAACAAACTCTTGCTGCTTATAGTTAACCTCTATAAATCTCCATTTTAATTGGCTGCAATGAATCTGATATGCCAAAGCAGTATTATTTAATAACAATAAAAGAAGACGATGAAATTGCAATCAGTGTTTCTGACCCAAAGAAACCTTACTAAAGGACTTTCTCTCCTTTTTTTTTTTTTTTATTACTTTTTTGCCCAGACACATCTCTGAAGTAGCTTTTAAGCGTGTTATATGTTGACAGATACTTAAGCCATGCGATAGAAAATCGAGTTTAACCAATGATGCAAATTATTAATGTTCTTTACTTCTCAGTCCACAAGGTCACACATCGGTAGTGATCCCTGATGCACATTCCTTTTGGAATTCACGCCAATTAACCTGACCAGCATTCACTGAAAGTCTGAAATGTAGGTTAAGCTGTGCTCAGAAGATTACAGCTCTTTTGGTCAGGCATTGACTTGAGGGTTTGACATTCTGAATAAGTTTTACAGGTGGGCTTGTGACCTCATTCCATATCAGAACAGACCAAGGAATCCTCCTTTGACCAGAGGGACTACATCGAGGAGCATTTTGCTAGCTAATGTGTGTGCAAAGATCAATGAATGAAAAGCTACTTCAAATCTTGGCTGTTGACCCAGTGTAGTCATAAAAATGTCACTGAGTTACTGTCATACTGGCATATATGTTCAGCTCGGCGTCTAACAGCAATGTTTTCTTATCATGAGCTCTCATATGGGGTAGAAGGGTTAGCCTGAACTCAGGGGATTTGTAGTTGTATAGGATTATATAAAACACAAGTAGGGAAAGTGATCCAGAAACTTCTGATGACATGGGCAGTGCAGTAATTGAGTTCGGCAACAGTGAAATCAGGATGGTAGATGTCTGGATGATAACTGTCATCAAAAATATAGTCGTCTGTTATCTTTCACAATCTGTTGAGTCAGAGGAAAAATGATTTAAAGGGAAGCACTTTGTGAAAAATTGCTTGAAAAGGATGCAAACATTTTACATGCCCTCAGTCCCTCGTTCTCTTCTTAACATTATTTGAGTCGATAGGTTTGGAGTGAAATTTAGCACAAGCCCATACCTTCAGAAGATTTTTCACCTTAATTCAATTTCTTCCTCCATTCCAAGGCACATTTCAACATTTTACAATATTCAATATTTATTGTTTGCAGTGGAATGGGTAAAAAGCTGTTTTTCTATTGCTCAGTTGTCAAGAAATATAAAGCATTTCACATTTCACTGACACATTCAGTAAACTAATTTCGGTCAAATCTGGCTAATGTCAGTTTGTTTGATCGGCCATCAAGACTCGATTTCATTTGGGCCCCTCGGTGTTCAATATGAATTAAGAAATCTTTTCAGAAACACAACTGAGGGAAAACCACTTCCCCTTACATTTGTGGTTTTTGCCATAAGACCTATAGCGGTATTAAAACTCTGGAGAGATGTTTGATACTGAGAGATTTATTCACAGAAGCATTAAGCCTGCTGGAGAGAATGTCCAAAACATGTTTTCATATTTCCACAGGGACACGTCGCTCTTTCCCTGCAACCTTTTATAATGTTCACTTAACATTCTCAGCGCCACTATTTCTTGCTACCATGTCATTAGCAATAAGAAATGTGCAGTCCAAAGGCATTATGTTACTGTTTAGTTTTTTTGTTTTTGCTTTTATTATATTGTACAGGTTTCTCACTGTGAAGTTCTTGACTTCACAACTTAAAGTTTTAAATGAGGTGCTGTAATATAATTATGTTGTAATATAATTATGTAATTTTATATACATATGAAATAGACTGTGACAAGATTTTCAAATTAGATGTAAATTTTTTAAAACTTACCAAAAGTTATATGAATTGGATTTGAAATATATTATGTGTTAAGAGATTTGTAAAATTGCATATGATCATTTTTCTTCAATGAAAAAACTATTAAAAAATAAGAAAAAGTTCGCAACCAAATGCCTCAGCCAACTCATTTTAACAAATACATATAAAAAAGACGGCCCTGCTGTTTTTTTAAATAAGCATTTAAGCTGAAAACTGTACTGTATTTGATAGGCCTGCTATTTCCCTGATTTCCCTTTCATTTCCTACTCTCTAAATGTATTTCCTCTTGATTCCACAGTACATGATATAGTATGTAAAATATAGCTCAGTGCACTTGGATGACCATCGAACCCTTGATTTTGTGTTCACTGAATCATTTTGTGCGGATTAAGAAGTTTGTTTTAGATCATTGTCCTGCTGGACGATCCAAACAAGCCCCATCTTAGTTTCATATATAATCCTTGGGAACTTTTTGAACACCATGATGTCATGAACACGTGACATAAACATAATGTGATTTTTGTTATCATAAAAGTGGAGTCCTGAAAGAGAGAGTGATTTAACAACTGACAACAATATTATACATGGCAACATATTTATTGCGGCAATCCATTATTAGATATCTGTAAGTGATAAACTTGTGTGAAACATTGCTTTCACAGTCTTTGTGACCCCTTTGTGCAGCAATAACTGTAACTGAACACTTCCAGTAACTGTTGATCACATCAGCTTGGAGAAATTTTATCTCATTATTCCTTACAGAAAGGCTTCAACTCGGGGATGGCGGTGGATTATTTCACATGAACTGCTTTCACAACATTTCTGCTTTATTAATGTCAGGACTTTGACTGTTGACATTGACTTCATTCTGTTTTAACAATTCTTTGGTAGAACATCTTGTGTGCTCATGTTTGTTGTCTTGTTGCATGACCCAGGTTATCTTAAGATGCTATTCTGTCCTGAAATTTTCCTTTAAAACTTGTTTTTATTGTTCAGAAATCATTGTCACATCAATTACGGTGATTTTGATTTCCAAGGCTTTCTATTTACACCAAAATCATTGTTTTTTGTTCTTATCCATCCATAAGATGTTTGTTCAATTTTTTGAAACAATTCAAGGTCATATTTCGAAAGATTCAGATTCTTTAAATATTATTTAAATACAACTGGATGACCACCCACAACTGATATATCCATCTTGTTTTAAACTTGACTGCTAACCCTAAAGGTTTTTTATTTGCTTCAGAAAAATCCAAAAAAGAGATCTTCAGAGATCATAAAAACAGATTTCAGTTATTTAAGCAAAACCAACAAATTCTAAAAGGTTCACATCAAACACCACTGTATACTAAGATATGATGATACCACAAGATTTACAGGTCTTTTTGAGTAAATACAGAACCACATCATTGCAAATCCTCCACCATGAAATCATTTTTATTTTTACTCCAAACCCGCCTTGAGTGTTTTGTCTGGTTTTACAGTCAAAAGTCCACTAGTGTCTTACACTTGTTTGAGGAAGAAAAATTGTTTCTTCTGTCATGCGTCTTATGGTAGATTTCCTTATATGCAACAACATCAGAGAGATGAAAATGAAATAAAAACCAGTAGAAATACTGGAGCTGAAAAGCACAAATCTCTGCTAAAAGAATCATTAATATTCTGAGATCCTCTCGTACCACCATACACTGACAGCATGTATGTTTAAGAGGCTCCACAGCACATGAATTCAGTGCTCAGTGGAGAACTGGTTTGAGTCAGAAGTGAGTAAATTATTTTTAAAGACTTTCACTGATGTTTAATTGATCTCTTCCTTCTTCAGTGTTTATCTCTGCAGAGAACAAGCATTTCTACTGCAACTCAAAATCTAGTCTGGTGAAGTCCTAGGATCTGAGGTGTTTCTTAAGTGTTCATGACTATTTTAAGAGTAGCTGAATATGTTTTATGTGGTTGTGGTGAAAAAGTGATGAACAAGCCTTCACTGAGAAACCACACAGCCTTCTTTAATGTCCTTCTATCTCCAGCTTGACGGTGAAACAGTCTGTTAAATCGATTAAGCCACACCTAAGATATGTACAAAAAGCATTCTTCCAAAAGAGCCCGAGTGCTTTTTAGTGCGTTTTGATACAGACGTTTAGTTTTGTAGTACTAGAGTCCAGTCTTGAGACCATTTGGACTATGTTTTGTCTTGGGCCAGGCTGGCTGAGGTAATGTTGATGTTAAGGTAATGAACTTTTTTTTGCTATAATTCATGAATATCAACAATTAATTCAAACTAAATAAATCAGTAAATTCTCTACTTGTCTAAATAAATTCTGCACTAAACATGGCTAATGGAAAAAAACATTTAAAACTTTTCTCATTTAGTATACAATCAATGAACATGTATTATTTTGAATAGCGTGCATTTATGCCCATTCACTTGTTTGTTTGAGGGTATACTGAAATGTCATTATTACATTTTTATTATTTAATAAAAAAACGATAAGGAAACCGATTTATCACCATAATTTGCTCTTAAAGTAACTCTGCATTAGTTTGACTTTGATTATAATATAATAACCATTTTAGGTTGTATAATATCTATATTTTATAAAATATAATATTAGCTAGTAATATCATGTATAATGAATGATAATGAGTCTAAAGTGAATCACATGCTATGTTTTCCATTTTCTGTTTATTCTGTATGATATAAAAGTGTATGTCTGATAAATGAATAATATGAATTATCAGTCTCGTCTCTGTCTCAGCCACTCATAAATATAGTTTCTAGAATATATAACTCATAATGAAATATAGGTAAATACACTGCTCACAGAAATTAGGGGATATTTCATTTTAAAATACTTTTTGTATAGTTGTACCGCTGTTTGGGGAACAATGAAAAGAAAAAAGGCTCTACCTGTGAATGAACTAAGAGTACAATGCTCAAACATGCTTGTGCTGGAGAAAGACTGAGAGTCTGTGAAACTGCGGGTCCTTAAAAATCCCTTTATTTGTGAAGTACTCAGCAGGCGGCAAATACAATTTTTGCTCCTTGGAACTATCTGGTTTTTCCGTACTTTTAAATTTGATGGACTCACGGATGTGCAGCCCATGCATGGCGATTTTTTTAACGTGAAGTAGCATAATGACATATCATTAATGCAACTGCATACTTTTGAAGGAGTTTTAGTCCTTCTTGATTAATTCACACACAATGATCGATCAAATCAGTTCGGATATGATATATCCTAATGTGCAGCAGACAGAAGGATCATTTCACCTTAAGCTGCAGTTTAGCAAGGATATCAGGCAGTTAAAGAGAGAAGCATTCTTTGGCAATCAAAGTGGAAATGGCTCAGGAGCCCCTTGGGTTGGTAAAAATAGCCTGAGGTCTGATCAAGGCAAGGAGAGAGGATTTTCAATTCTGATTACAATACTAGGAATACATTTCTGACTAAATGCTTACTGGTAGAACAAAGTAGCCTACATCCTCAATTGCTGTCTATAAATACCATGAAACCTAATGCACTAAATAGAGAAACGGAAAGATAATACTTGACAAAACACTTTGTATTGTATAATACTTTAGCACATATCTCAAAAGATTCACTTTCAATGTAAACATTATTTGATCCAACTGCTTCTTTGTCCAGATGTGAGCTTTGTTGACTCATAATTCCCTTGACTCTAGTTGGCTCATGCTCAACCTCCTACAGGTCCAGTACAACAACAACAACAACAACACACAGACAACACCACTACCACCACTAAATAAACACGGTGTTTGGAGACACAGTCAGCTGTGTCTGACCTCAAGATATCCTGCAGATAGAGCACCGGGGATATGGACAGGTTAAGGGCCTGCCACGCCCTACATATAAATAAATATAAAAAAGTAAAGAAACCGAATATGTTCTTAGCACAAAGAGTAGGATAAGTCAAAGAGATCCAGGAAAATCACAGCTGCAATCCAGGCCTACCTCCTCTTCAGTCTTACCCAACCTTATTCTTCTCATTAGCCAGAATCAGAATACTCGCTGCTCTGTGCATGGGATGCTTTTATCAGACTTTGCAAAATTGTCATCAAGTCATCAATCCAGCAGCATCTGAGATGCTGTTTAATGAAACTAAGTTGGCATCACCCTTTTCCCATCCAAACATAAAAAATTAAAATTGCTTCCACTCTCACATTCAAGCCAATTTCTTTTTTTAAAGTAATGCAATGGTTGTGACTTTTTTGGCAGTCACATCTCCAAAGTAATGGAATGCTAGTGTTTACAATGTGCATGCACTCAATAAATTAAATACTCCAACTTAATCCAGGACACAAATACAGGTCTTAAAACTCAAAACACTTGAGGTCGGCTATGACGTACTTGATTATATACTCATGGGTAAAAAAAGTTATGGTTTTCTTATTGTGCCACCTTGACACTGTTTACTTTCAACTTATAAAAATAATTCACAGTAAACACGAGTGTAACACATTCCTTACGTCAAAGATGCTAAGTAATTATTGATCATAACAGTGCCTCAGAATTGTTCTTAACTGACACTTAAAAGCAAACAGGGTTTTTAACCTTAACATACACCAAGGCCATGGTAACAAAGACTGGATTGTAATTACATGCCCCATAACTTTCTCCTTTTTTGATTGATATATCCCATCTGACAGCTTTTCCAACATAATCAGGGCTGGACTGCCAAAAATGAGCAAACCAAATGAGCTGAACACAGTGATCATTATGTGTCCTGGCTGCTCTGCTGTAACTCAGCTCCACGGTGGTGAACAGATGGTCACAAACACTGGCCAGGCATTTCCTGGTCACCTGAGTGCTGAGGAGCAACTCCTCTTGTGTCCAATTCCTGCTTGCCTTTGAGGGTCCTGAGAAGGGTCACCAAAGCCTGACATGTTGAGGAATCCATAGGGGGATATTTGTTATTCTGCTTAAGTTCTAACTCAGTCCTGGAAAATAACAGCCCACCAACATCTAGGGCTTAAGAAATTCTGGCTCCCAAGGTCTGAACTCTGGGCTTGAACTCTTAACATTTAAGAAGGCCACCAAAGTGTTCAAACATAAGATGTAGTGTACTGTCATTTGCAATGGTATACAGACGATCAAAAAATGTTTACACCAATGCCCTGTCTGGCTTTTAGGGATATTTATTTGTCCATCTGATACTACATGACAAACAGTTACAGAAGAGAAGCAGCCTGAACATGGTTTTATTACTTCAGAGACAGGACCCTTCTGTTTTCCTTTTGAACCTCGGAGCAGAGATTACTTTGTTACGGGACTCAAGATAAGGTTTGAATTATGAAGGGAAATATTTATCCAGCCAGAGCAATATTGCTTTCCTCCTTTTAGCTGTTCCCACATTCGTGAAAGGGAAGAGACAATAAAGTGAAGGAGTAGAAGATCTAACTTCATTAGTTGCCAGGGGTAATAAAGGCAGCTGAAGATTACAGACTTAGATAGACTCGTACACAAACACTGACTTTAATGCATCTGACCATTTCATTGCGCTACATGAGGAGCATCAGAACTGGAACAATGACATTTTTCATCTTGAGCAACTCTCTCTAAAATTCTGGCGTGTTCTTTCGGAGATCTCAAGGGTCAAACCCTGTATATAAATTTCAGAACCTCTAGGGGAGAGATTTTATCTTGGACTATTGCTCTGAAAATATATGCATGTGACAAAATATAGAAACACCGCTAGGAATTACTTAAATTTATGCACGAAAAATCTCGTAATATGTGGTCTGAACTTTATCACATATATATTTCACTTGGCATCTCTAATGTATCAGTGTGAGTGCATGTGTGGGTACATGTGAGATATATTAACACCCAGTCTAGGGTCAATTCCAGTCTTGTGACCTGTGCTGACAGTTAAACCCTGACTCCTCACGACCCTCACTTGGATTAGGCAGGTAGGACAATTAACGAATAAATGAATTTAAGAATTGTAGATGATTTTCTAAATGTTGTCCATAAACAGAAACAGTTTGACAGTAGACTAGATTAATGTTTACTGTATATAACTGTCACCGGAAGAAGACAAGGCCATAGTAACTCTGTGTAACTTTACTGCAACTGTACATATTTCTTATATTACATGTTTCATATTTCTTTGTTGCTACAGCTCTTATTTATATATTACCTACAGTGCTAAATGCAGTGATAATCATTAAAAGTTTAATTTGGAAGTGGTAATTAATCCTTGTGTCTGTAATCGGGTCTCTCTGATTTTAGATGAGGATCTTACCATGGAACAAATTCAACACACAACCTGATATAAAAAGAAGAAGTCTAAAACAAATGTTGCAGTACAATATCCAACAACAACAACAAGACAATGAATACATTATAAAAAATAAGATCTGTAATACAAACGCGAATTCATAAATTCTCCATGTGACCATGTCATTTCGCTGTGGCTCTTTCAGCACTTACTCTCACACTCAGGAGGAAGATTAATGGTTTTTCTAAAAATGATTAATGACCCTGATTTGTGATGACAGAGTCTAAAAGACATGTTACAGGTGTGAGAGTACCCCTGCTCTCTCTTGGCAGTTTCGTTTCAACAAAGAAAGAAACAGCTGCTTCCATGCATATCACCTCGCCCCCTCAATCGAGCTGCAAACCACCAAGACTTTGGTATGAGATTATCATGTAAGGCATAACCTTACACTGTGTTGATAAACATTTGTCAGGCTCACTAAAGAGCTTTTGTTCTGTGTGTTCACCCTTGAATCCTGTGGTTTACGTGGCCTTTAGCAATCACAGGAGGACCCGGCACAGCTAAAGAAATAGTTAAGCTGTCATCCACAGATTGGACATGGAATGGCACGAGGGACATTTGGCAAACAGTTGGCAGGATCCTTGGGAAATATGACAAATCCTGAAAAACAACTGCAAATAAGTTTAATGTTACAAAGTACGAACTATCCCCGAAATGAAAGAAAACTTCAATAGGGAGGCTTTGTTTCCAAACCATTTAATCATAATCTTACTGTGTGATCCTTGTGAAAAGGGGCTTTGCTCACACCCTTGGATTTCTTCAAAGCAGATGAAAGATGAGTTTTGCTGGGTGGCAGGTGTTACAAAATGTCTACGTTTTGGAATGCAGTTCACAAACATTAATAAGCCTAACCAGACTCTAGAATGAATGTAGCCTTTTTAAAGCTAGTACTCATCGCAGCTATTGAAAAACAGCGATGGTGGAACAAATTCTCAAATTAATCTTTGCATTATGGGCAAATGGCACTGCAATTCATAAGGAGCCACAAAAAGTCATCACAGCAAACATCAGTCTTCATTTGTTGCAGCAGCAGTATCATTTTAATTATTTCAGCATTAGGCTTTTCTGCAACCTTGGCCCTGTGAGAAATCACATATTTGTTTGCCATGGACAGCCCGAGCAAGACATCTTACCATGCCATTGAATCTGAAAAAGGGAATAGCAGGGAACGACTAAAGCCCCCATTGTGTTTAGAGCCTCCCCTTTACCTCCCCATTCACCACCTATTGCTTGCTTTCAAAAAATAAAAGAAAGAGAAAGAGAGAACGCATACACAAATCATTCTACTCTGTAAATGGACTTGACAGCCTCTGATATTGCATCAACTCCCCTAAAGACTGCAGTTCTGGTCGCAATTTTGAAGGGCAAAGATGGCAATGCAGTTGCTGCACAACCTGAGAGCCACAGAAATGACTACCTTTGCCAAAAATGGAATCTGCCAAGTGAAAAGTTAGGTCAGACTGCTGCAGGTTTTATAAGATGCAATATGGCACCTTTGGAAAGAATAAACACCAAGCAGAGGTTGCAATCAAACATGAGGAAAAAAATCTGGAGGGGTAAATGTATAGGATAACAGGTTTAGTGCAGCACCAAATAATTTGAATGAGATGTCCATTCCAATCATGTAAAAATCTAGGGCAACCTCGTATCGCAAAAAAGGCACTACAAGAAACAAAAGTGGCAAAAAGGAGGGGGTTGCCCTAGAAGGGGCTAAAAGGGGAAGAAAAGGAGATTTAGGACAGTCCCGGAGAATTTGAATAAGTTGGCCCTTCCAATGATAGAAAAAGCAGGGCAAGTCATGTATAGCCAAACAGAAAAACATGACATGAAACAAAAAGTCGAAAAGGGAGATATGTTGGCCTAGGAATAACTAAAAAGGGTAAGAAGAGATAGAGTGTAGTGACCAAAAATTTGAATGAGAAGGCCAAGGATGGGAAAGAACAGTAGCCCATTCTTTAATCTACATTAACATGGGTGCTATAATTCCAGCTATGTGCAATATATATATATTTAAAAAATCTAACAGACGTTCAAATATATATATATTATTTAAAATACATATTCATTCATTCTTTCAATTTTTATTTCTCCCTTTTTTACCTTTCTACCTCCTCTTGTGTGTACTGTAATGATGATGCTGGAATCTCCAGAGGGAACGCTCCCAAAGGGATCAATAAAGTTTATCCTTATCCTTATTCAAATCATATAAAAAGCAGGGCAACATCTATTGGCAAGCAGTAAGACAGAAACAAATGTGGTGGAAAATTAAATGATAAAAATGGTGAAGAATTACGTCTTATCTGAATTTTACAGAAGAGAAGAATGTCAGTCAACAGAACACCACCACAAAAGCAAGCGAGAAAAAAAAGAAGAGAAAAAGGAGAGAGAAGAGAAGAGAAAAATGATAAAGGCTGATCAAGTAGTAAGGGAAAGAAGAGTTATGAAGTTCAGTGCCATTGCATTTGAAAGAAATGCCCCTTCCATTATAAAAATCAGGGCGACTCATAACACAACAGGAAACAAAAGGGCAAGAACAGAGGAAGGTTGTCCTCTGAGCTTCTAGGATTGCTCTTGACCCACAAGAGCTGGCTCATATCTGCTATGATGTGAGCTTGGCAATACCATGCCGTTCTTGTTCTGCCACAACCACTTGAAAAAAGAGAATATATGTATAAGCTACAGCAGGGTGAGGCCCCCATGGGCTGCTACTGCTGGTTAAAGTAGAGGTCGTGAGGTGAGACTCTTTGTAACTGGATGTACTTTTATAGTTGGGCATCAGAACTGGTGTGTTAAGATGTAGTACTGGGCTAAACCAGATGGTGGTGGACTCTGCTTTCACTCTATAAATCACACATCTCTCCTCTCTAGGGTTATTCATTAAAGCAACCCAGAATAATAAGTCCCAAAGAAACAGGGAACTTGTGATGAAGCCACAGTTAGTAATGTATATATTTTTACTTCTACTCTTTCTTGTCCTACCTCCTGTTCCCTCTTTCCCTCTTTATCTTTTCATGTCCTTTAAAAGCTGTAGGCCTCTTGAATTTGGTTTGCCTCACCCTCTCTCTCTCTCTCTCTCTCTCTCTCTCTCTCCTTTAGAACTCATGTGCATACATAGAAGAACACTTGCATTAAAATAATGAAGTAAATGTGCTTGACATATTTCTACTTTGCCATTCAGTTCAGCACAAAATGTGAACTAAGCTCAGTCAAAGCTGTTATTTCACAGTTACCAACACAATACACGCTACATAGCAGGACTACAATTAGAGCATTTAATGTTGAAGCAGGTACACACTGACCTTTTCTAAACATTTTGCCAAAACAGTGAAGTACAAATACACCACCACTTGCTAACAAATAAATGCTCTGTAAAGGGTTCAAATATTTATTAGACCAGAAGAAATGTACAGTATGAGCTTATGCAGATGTCAGAATGACACACACTATGGCCAGAATTTCAAACAAAGCAAAAACAAAAAATGTGAGAGGGAAAACTGTGCACAGTGTATCATGGCTTAATTTATTTTCCATTTAGTCTGGTGAAATGAGGAACAAAAACACGGTAAGCTTTAATCTCTTCATGATGTATGTTCAGATGGAATGTGGATTTTTATTGCAGATCAGATCCATGTGCTCATTTTGTTTTTTGAGGTCATAACAAAGACAAAAGTCAATCATCCCCAAGCCAGAGAGCACAAAAAGCAATAGTTTGTTGGGTATACAGAGAACACACAAGGAAACTTGTGTCGACTACTGTTGCTTTATAGATTATATCAGAATTATAAAATTTTATCCGAGTCCAAATATTACCTGTCAATACTAATTGCTAGTATAACTGAATTTCCATTAAAAATGCTAATAGTCTAAATCTACATGGACAATAACATTTGCTAGTGTTGTTTCAATTGAGTGAGTGTGTAGGGGTGTTATGTGTGTTTAGCTGTCTTTCTGCTCTTTCTATAACTACATGTATAAATGGTCAGTTTTTGGAAGGCACATTCACAGCTGGAAGAGAAAAGTGTAAACATGCTTTTGCACATTTTTGTGCTTCCTTTGCATTTTCATTTCATTTCACGTTTTGTCACCACATTTCAAATAATCAATAATTCATTTGTAACCAGTTAAAAAACTTGTATTTTTATTTTCTTTATCTCACAGCTTCTACCCATTTTGCAATCTAAATCCTGGATGTAATACCAGAACACGTAACACATGGGAAGATGATTTTTGATATTTGAGCTTGTACATTTCTAGACACCAACTGATTGGTGCATGTAGGTAAATCAATAAACACTTCCAAAAATGGAAAGGAATACAATTAGAGAATAGCAGCAGGAGAAATTATTAGGCAGCTTTAAACCGTGAGTCCAACAACGAAGAAAATTACTATTGCATGGTTTCATTAGGCTGAAGAATGGCTGTGAGAAACGGAACATCAAAGCATCACATCTACCAACACTCTCAGGAAGCATAATCTTCACTCATTATTAACTTGTAAAACCAAAACAAAAACAACCCCATCACCTACAACAACAACAACAGCAAAACACACTCTGATGGGAATTAAGTACCTTCCAGTTAATGAAGTTTAACTGCTGAGCCCATTGCGATGAAAATGCATTGATGTAGATAAAGGTTTTGGTGGGGTTGCTTTTCACATTTTATCACTGTTGTTTTTCTTGGTCATGGTTGCAGGGGCTCCAGTACCAAGTCCCAGAGAATACTAGACACAGACTGGCCTCTCCTCACTCGGACACAGCCAGTAGTACCTGCTTGTGAGGTCGTAACTTGTTAGAAGTTACTGCTGGGAACGAGGGTCACCATGATCAACTTTACCCGACCCCAAGATGATTACTATTTCCATGATTGAAATAATGCGAATGACACTGAAATTGTGCACATTATTTATGCATTTTAAATTATTTTAAAAATATATCTACATAAGATATTGGCATAATTCTGCCAACTCGCAACTGTTCTGTTGTGTTTTATCATTAAAATGTTTTATCATGTATATGCATTACTTGTTAGGCATTATTAGGTAACACTATATTCACAGTCAATAAATATAAAAATGTGCAGATATGGTTTGATATCATAAGATGATTGGATCATAGTTGGACCATATTGCTCTTATCCATAACCTTTTCAAAATCTGAAAATAGAAATTCTTGAGCGGGTTTGTCTATTGCAGTCTAAACCCCTTAATATTGACATGTTGGATCTTTATACTTGTATATTTGCAGGTACTTTTGTAAAATGTCCCATGTGTATTTATTGCAGTTAAAATAATGGTAATAAATGCTGGAGTAAGATTTTGTACTTTTTAGCATTTTTTAGGAATTGTGTATGTTTGTGCTTTATTGTCATCACTTATTTTCAATAATACTGAACTAATTATTTTTTGACAACCATCACATATTCACTATATCATCATAGCCATTAATTCAGAGCTTCCATGGTCAATTACATTTGTGATTCCCACATTTCTGTAGAATTCTGCAGGTTAACCAGTCACATTTATTATCCAAAAAGA
This sequence comes from Parotocinclus haroldoi, assembly GCA_034779995.1. NCBI lineage: Eukaryota > Metazoa > Chordata > Actinopteri > Siluriformes > Loricariidae > Parotocinclus > Parotocinclus haroldoi. Next base: position 3,614 of record JAUZST010069088.1, on the reverse strand, counting down.
GCTATACTGTTTCTAACTTTATACTGATTTAACACTACAGCATGTTAACATAAATGCCATCATTTTAACATTGTATGCAGTAGAATGTAATATAGACTTATATCCATGGTTATGTACTCATCTGGTTTTTAGATGCCAATGAAAAATATATAGATATGTATAGATATTACACAGACATAAACAAGCGTCTTTTTTATATTAAGGTGTCTTTCCAGTGAAATAATACTGTAGCTAATCAATGCGACACCTATTTTTTTTTAATTTTTTGCTGTTGTTGTGTTTTTTCGTGGTTTAAATAAGGGGTATTGTGTTTCTGGTGATATTTGTAAAAAGAAAAAAAAGGTCTGGATCTTTTAGTTTCCCACAGTGATGTATAAAATTGACCCACACAGGCTTGCACACATCCTGACGCGTACATGCACACACGCACACGTACACGCGCACACACACACACACACACACACACAGTCCTTTGGTGTTGTGAAAATGCCACTTTCTCTAGGGAAGCACACCCCACTGAAACCTTACTCCTAAGATTTCAAGGATTAGACTGGACAAGTGTTTGGTGGATTTTCTTGAAGTCAACATATAAACACTAAATTTTTCTATCTCTTCTGAACTTGAAAACTACGATCAACAGCATAATTAAAGGGAGTGTTTGAAAACTAGTTTCACTTGCATGCACTCATAATAACTGAACAGACACTATTTTTCTAATTTACAAAACCACAGATAGGGCACTGGATGACATTATTGACATATTAGGGAATTAGAAATATTTTAATAAGTCATATTTTCTTCCTCACATGCTAGCCTGACGTTCATTATACCAGCTACTAAAGTGACACAGAGATAGAATATTAGGTTATACCTTCTAGAGCTTTTAGAGTCTGCCATTGAAATGGTCAAAAACTTCCGTGCTCTGAGTGAAAGAGTCCTGAAAAGAGACCGCTCAAATATTTATGATGGTCGACATTGAAAGCTGCTGGAGACGTAGCATAGCAAAGCAAAATTTGGGGCCATAACTATAACATTTCACAAAGTGAGCGGGTTACAGTGGTGACAATGCTCCTTAATTATTCAGCATCATCATTTTAGTTTTCTTGGCACTTGTTCAAAGCCAACTCAAGCCGAAAAAGTGATTTTATTGAAACTTAGCTTTCAAAAATGTTGGAAAACTTGGTAGAAAAAAGATGGTAGACACCTCTAATGAGGCTGCCCAGGTGGTGCAGCTGTCTAATATGCTAGACCAACAGAAACCATGGCGATGCCTACTATCCAGGTTGGGTGTCACATGCAGACGCTATTGGCTGTGTCTGAGAAAGAGAAAGCTGCTTGTGGAATATTCACCCGACACTTACATTTGTGCAGTATGTTTGTCAGTGACCTTGACCAATTGACAAAGCATTTAAAAAACAGATTTTAAGATTCCAAAGAACAGAACAAAAAAAAATAGATGAGTAGTTGTAGTAGTAGTAATAATAATTGTAATAATAAATGTGTATAAATAAAAATTTAAATATGCATTATGTTTTTTTTTACAGTATAACTACAATATTAAAAATAATTACACTTTTTAATTTAGCAGGAATTAATAATTAATTCAAATCATTAAAATCTAACAATAAACAATAATCAATAAAACCACTATACTTAATCAAGATCAACAAAAATAAAAATGTGAAACGTTATTAGCATGGTAAAAAAATTAAAAACAATTCAATGGTATAACTATTTAAAGTTGTGTGTATATATATAATTAATTAAGATTGTTTAGGTACCATTATTATTAATTCGTTACAATTATCATCATAATCATAGTAATACAAAAAAGAAAGGAGTACAAAAACGAAATAATTATTAATAATAATAATAAAAAATAAATGACTATTAATAGTAAAATAATATTGTATTCTATAATACAGTAGAGTATACATGAATAATACAGGATTTAGAAATCTAGGATATAATTATATTTTAAATGTTTTCTTATTAGAAAATGACAATTAGCCAGTAACTAAACAACATAATGTAATATTGCTAATGCTTATTACTATTCAGTATTACTTTTATTATAATTCTAAGAATATTAAGATGAATTGTTTTAAGTAATATAGGAAAATAGGAATGTATTGCAGTGGCAGTGGTGAATATCAGTCTCTGCACCTGCAGAAAGTTGAGCTGTGCGAGTGAACGGCTAAAATGTGTAGTTCTGGTGTAGTGTAACATTTTCAATGTAATGACTTAGAGTGCTGTAAGTAGTCTGAATGGCCGCAGTTAGCCGCAACTCGTTCTCCCATGACTGCATATTTTCAAGTGATGAAATGGGATTATAAGCACAAAGGAAAACCGATGTGTTCAAAGCAGAAATCCAGGGATCGGTGCGTTTAATTTCAGCACCGGTTAATTGATGAATCTCCATGATGAAGAATCGATGACAGTTCAGTTCAAGTTGGAGCAGGACGAGGCCGCGATGAAAGTTGCGCGTTCGTTGTGAATGCGCGTGCACGTGCAAACGTCAAACGCTGTCTGCCTGGCAACGAGCAAGCGTCGTTTCCACAGAGCCACCAAAAATAGACTTGCTTTTGGTTAAAAAAGGAAAGTACTTTGATCTAAACTTTTATTTTACGCGTTTAAAACTTAATATTTCTGTGCCACGACTTGACCGACTAGAACATTTTAAGTTTTTATTCAGCTAAGTACAGGAAAAATTTCAAGGATTTATCCAGCGGCAACCAATGTGAAGATCTGATTGGAGGGCAAATAGGCATAACCTCGCAGCCGGCGGCCAATCAGCAAGCGTGAAATTTTTGACGCTTTCCCTCGAGCCTGCCTGAGGCGCGTCATTAAGGAAAGAATTCAGAGTCAGTATGTAGCAGCACGTGATGCTCTCAGGTAAGCCTATAGTCAAATAACTGAGAACTCATCACTTTCTCCTCCAAAGATCAGCATGTCCTTGAGTGACTCACTAAGTCAGGTCCATTACACAATGGATACAGCCTTTAGGTGTCACTCTACTTTCATTAATAAAGCCCGTGAACGCGGAAAAGCAAAATGGTGCCTTTATTCTAACACAGTGGCATGAAGGTGTGAGGCTAAATGTTTCCAGGTGGTTTCTGTTGTGGTCATTCAAAACTCCATGAATGGTGATTTCTAACTTGCAAAAGCCCATGCTTACAGAAACAGATTGTAGTTCAAATGTTTAATTATTGTGTTTCATTTATTAAACATTTTAATTTTCATTTTTACACATACATGTTGTTTAGACAACGGTTTATACAAGAAGCACTACTGGGGATCTTTTTTGTACACTGCCATTTGGCCAATAATGCCTCCTTTCAGCATAATGTCCTGTCCTCTGACCCTCAGATGGACAATTTTCTTTAAATATCTTGTGCATGTAAATATTATTAACATCAGCCTTGATACTTCATAGTCCATGCATGCTTAATGCAGTTGTTTTACATACTAATATGCCTATCTTTCTCTTTATGTATCTATCTCTACATCTGTCTATCTGATCCATCCGTCCGTCCGTCCATCCATCCATCCATCCATCCATCCATCCATCCATCCATCCATCCATCCATCTATCTATCTATCTATCTATCTAT
>JAUZST010069087.1:0-48393 GCA_034779995.1 Parotocinclus haroldoi | reverse complement strand
TCATACTGAGGTTGTGGATTAACTCCCAAACCTGCTCTGCCTGTCGTCACAGTGCCTACCAGAGCCCTGTGCCTTAGTTGGGACTCTGGTCCCGTCCTGGTATAGTATCATATCAAATATTTCTTATCCTGCTTTTCGAAAAGGAGTTATTTCACCATTCCCTGTTCTATTTTGCCAGATGTTAGTTAGCACCAGGTTGCTTTGGATGAGGCACACTTTCCACAGGAGGTGTTATTCTGCCCATAGAGTGTAGCTCTGAGTTTCAACTCAGCAGGAGTGCGTGATAATGTAGGACAAGTCTGAGCAAACATGTTCGTGCATTTCACAGCAGCACTGCCAGTTCGGGATAAGCAAAGCTGAAAAAGAGAAAGGCAAAAGTTTCGTTTTTAAATTATGTTTAGCTCAGCCTTGTGTAGATTATCATACATTTAAGGTGGACAGAGTGTATTCAAGCTCTATGGTCTGCTTTAAAGTAGGATCACATCACAAAGCCCCAAATGACTAGCAATTATAATGCTATTATGGTTTGCTTGATCACAAGGGTAGAGTAACAACTTCATCCACGTGGTAACGCTTTCCACAATGTCGCATGCCTTTCCAGTATATTTACTGCTGTTTGACATTTTTATGGCCTCCAGCACAGAAAATGCACAAACTGACATGTGATTTACATACAGCTCATTCAGTAGTGCGAAGCTGTTACTTCAGATGAGAACACATCGCAATTCAGGTTGAGTAAATGCTGCAAATATAAAGGTACCTAATAAAAAGTTAAGTGAAGTGGCAGAGTTATCAGTGAAAAATACTTTAATGCATTTTCATCGTACACAGCATGTGTTACTGAATTTAGATGTGCTGCAAGTTTGCTGATAAAAATGTCAACAAAATTTCCTGATGTCCTGAGTACATATCTTGGATGAGGCTTGCGGTTGTCCATGGTTCAAGCGGCTGTTGCCACTGTTACGCAGTGCTCTTCGGAATGGGAATCACATATCATGTGATGTTAACTATGGTTAACTTCTGGGGCATTACAGAAAATATCCCTTGTTTTCTGTATTGTGTTGCCAGCCCTGGTCATCACCACATGATATGACTAACAGCTGTGGTAGAGCTCTGGTTCCCAATGTAGTATGTGTGCTACATGTGAAAAGGTGAGGTTTGTCAAAAACAGGGTTGCAATTAGAATTTTGGCACTGTTCTTAAACCCAGGTGGTGCCAGACCACTATAAAGACCAGATGTGTGTCCTCTGGCAAAGAAACGTTTTTGTTTGTACTTGTTCAGATGTGTGCTTCCATTTGAGTGTTACCTCATTTCAGTCTCAGTACTCCTCAGACTGGAGGCCGCGGTCAGTCTAATGCCACAGTTTAGGGGGAACCATATTGCGACAAGGTACTCTAAGCGTAGTCAATAATATTGCAGTCTCCAATTTATCCTGGTTGGGTTCAGAGTTATTGGATTCAGAGCAATTATACATTTTGTCAATGAAATTTGTGAGACTTACTGGGACTGGGACTGAGACTTTTTGACTAATCATTAGAAGAGAAGCTGTGCTTCAGAATGGGCCAAACAAAAAAGATCCACTAAATGCTATCCATAAAGAGTTGTTGTTACATACCATGTAGAGTTGTTATTTTTCAACCTGAGTACCCGGAGAAAACTCACACAAGCACAGAGAGGATGTCTGTGTAGACTCCTTACAGGCAGCTCCCAGGGTCAGATCGAACCAGGGATCTTGGAGCTGTGAGGTGAGTTGTATTTTTTGCTGTTCAAAAACTCACCCACTCACAATAAATTCACTGCCACTGAAATGACGGGTTCAAAGCCATTTGTCTAATTAGTATTAGTCTTTTATCCAAGCTCTTTGTTACATAGACACACAAGCTTGTGTGTCTGTTATATCTGTTTATGGACCTTAAAACAAGATTTTGCATGCTGTACTGTACACTGGGAAGAGTTTGAGTCGTATGAATGAACAGTGTGAAACTGCTTTGAATATCTGATCATTTGATTTACTAAAATATTGACTTACATCATGATTATTTCAAAAAACACCCACACACTCACACTTCATTTACTGCCAGTGAAGCACAAACACTGACAATTTTGTTATAATAAACATTTTGTTATTGAGTTTTAATTGTACTGAAGCAAATTGGGGCTTCCCGTCTAGTCTTAAAGCAATAGATTATCATCTACCCTCACTTGGGACTCACTTAGGAAGGGGTTGCTATTGCAACATTTGGAGGCATACCCCCACCTGATGCCCCTCCAGCAGACATGACCAATCACTGGAACTAACCTGGGTACCTTGTATTTTGGCTTGTGGTTAACCAAATACAATAGATTACAAAATACAGTAAGTTACTTGTTACAGCAACACAGATGCTTCAAAAGCACGAACACCTGATACTAAAAATGTAAACATTAATTAAATTAAACATTGTGGTATCAGTATCATAATGTTATATTAACCAGTTCCTCTGGTGAACTCTCTTACCCTTCTAAGAGATGCTCAGTGTATGTGTGTGTGTGTGTGTGAACATGCAAATGGAAAGAGTGCTGTATGGCTATAAATCTCTCTGCAGCACAGGGCAAGCTGAGCCCAGTCGACAGTTAAAAGCAAGTCTAGACTTCTTCAGTTGGTCACTGATTTTCACCAATATTTATTCATAATCCATTTGAGGTATGCTTAAGTGAGTCTTTCTTATGTGCAGGCTTCCGTCAGGGATGAGCTTCAGAAAGCTTTTACATTCCATTCAACAGCAGCTGGTTCCTGAATCTGTTCTGGTATTCCGTCTGTGCCTCTGCATGCTTTTCCCTGGGGTAATATGTAACATAAATCTTTTACTTGAGAATTATAAGCACCATTGAGTTTTCTGGCAGAAACTGGAAAATATCTGTGCAATGTTTGGGGTTGACCGTAAATTAATAGTAATCCAGAGTATTACAAATAAAACCAGATCCACAAAAGCACTGAAAACACATCATAATACAGAATAACTGTTGATACAGGGATTTATATTCTTAGTGGGGTTTATGTTAGGATATCATGCCAAAAGCTTTATTCTGTGGCTCATAAACCATTTTACTGGAGATTTAGGTGTATGGCATGTGGTCTGCTATAATATTCAGCCATGAAGCTTCTTGAGAAAGGTAGCTGCATTATTATTTAAAATCCATAAGTCTATTATTTCATGCATTCTAGCAAGATTCACAGGGTCTCTTGAAGAAGAAAAAGCACCACTTCACATCACAGATCCTCCACTTGGGCATTTGGCTATTTTGTGTATTGCCACTTGTATTTACATACCAAACCTTATTGTTTATAACTTAAAGCATTCAGTACTGAGGTTAAACGTTTAACGTGTCAGAGTAGCACTGGTTAATATGGACCTTTTCTAGTGTGTCACAAGCCTGGATAAATGAGTCCTCAGGGGTCTGCAGATACCCGACTGGACATATTGGGACATGCAAAAAGTGCCTACTTTCGAGTAGCAGATCCCTGTCAGTTGCAGACTAGCACTCAGTGTGTAAACATCTGTGGTCCTGTGCCATTGGCACTATGTTGGGAAGTTGTGCTCATTCACACAATGCCAGGAAACGGCATAAATAGGCTACATTTGAGATACAAATTACACATGTTTACAAATTCACACCCCTCATTAAACAAAGAAAGAAAAAAATCCTAGAACATTGCTTTGGTTGTAAAGTGGGTAATCAATATAAAAGTTGGGCTCCCATATTTGTTGTGTCACGTGCCAAACTTTTAAAAGGCAGATGGTTTACACCATGCCTCTTGGTTTTCCTATGGTTTAGAGAGAACCCGCTGATTATGTTATGGATTGCTACTTCTACCTGAAAAAACAAATGGTATAACATAAGCTAACATAGCTAAATGTTATAATTCACCAAACAGATTTTTGTAGAATTGATTTTTGCCATTAAAACGATGTCTGCAGAATATTTAGGAAATATAATAGGAAAATCGAAATATTTTGAATATGCTGTCATTCTGTATTGCTCGAGGCATATGGTGTTTGGGAGAATCGTATTTCCAATAATGATCTTGATATTATTATATTCCAATAACCATCGTATTCTCATCATTACATTCTATCTTTAATACAGATCAACTCCAAATCCAGGCTTTGCAGATGTATGTAAAAAGCAGGTTTGTTTTTTGTTGTAGGTAGAAGTGTATGGGATACTCCTAAATGGTATGCACGCACAATCTATTGGTGTGAAAAAGCTTGGGAGACAATAAATTGGCCTTCACGAACTCTGACCTCTTTTGCTCCTGTTTGTCCAACTGCCTTAAAACCACTGGCCTGTAAACAGAAGCTTTTCTCTGGGGGTTTTTGTGAGTTTAATGATCTTTTGCCAAAGCATTATAAATCATTCCTCCTAAGTATTTATTTCAGGCTTCATTTAAGAAGCTTGACTAAGCGTTTTCTCTAAGACCTGAGCAGGATCTTTTGAACTGCAAGCAAACAGAGGTTGTCTTGTATTTCCTCTATTGTTCTGAGGCAGTCTCTTTACTTATTCCAGTGCTTTGTATTACCCCTCACCCCTCCTTCACCATGCCAATCACATGATTGCCTGATCATTTTAGCACCTCTGGGAACTTGTTTTTTTTTAATAAAGAGCCACATAAAACCATAAGCTTTGTGAATATAGGTTATAGGTTTCAGTAATTCACTACCTTTTTTTTTTTGCAGTCAGATTCTATTATTCCATGTACATTCACTGATCACTTTATTAGGTGTTTCTGCAATCGTTGTCCATTTGATCAGTTCCAATTACCATATAGCACTTTGTAGTTCTGTAATTACAGACTGTAGTCTGTTTCTCTACATACTTTGTTATACCCATTTACTTTGTTCTCTAATGGTCAGGATCACCACTGGACCAGGTATTTACTATTTGGGTGGTGGACCATTCTCAGCACTACAGCGACACCGATATGGTGGTGGTGTATTAATGTGTGTTGTGGTGGTCTAAATTGATCAGACACAGCAGTGTGGCTAAAGTCTATGATCACAATGTTCACTCACTGTGGAATCTATTAGACACCTACCTCATCACTCCACCTTGTAGATGTAAAGTCAGAGTTGGTAGCTCGTCTGTTCTTACACAGTTTGTATAGTCTTTTAATCATTCAACAGGGCTCACAGGATGGTGGCTGGACAGTTTCGGTCGATGGACTATTTTCATTCCAGCAGTCACACTGAGGTGTTTAAAAACTCCAGCAGCTTCTTCCCTTTGGTTTAAGAAATGCTAAAAGACAATGAAAAATTGTGACCTTTGATGCAACCATGTTTTTGCATACAGAAACAGTAAACAGCACAGTTGGGCACAACACAGTAATTGGGTTGTCCAGTGTTATGAGCTGATTTACATATTATGCGGGATACAGCAATTGGATTGCATTCTAGTTGACTGGAGATGTATTTAAATTTGAAATGTAAATGCCTGTATCAGGATACAATCCAGCTGTGTAATGAAAACGCCAAGCTTGAACTGGAGCAGGGTCATTGCAATGACCATGTGATGTACAGAAAAAGTATGGTTGCTTTTGAATAAAAATGTCTTTGTCCAAAATGTTTTGGACATTTTTTCCCTGTATGCAGCCATAGGGAATGATACATTTTGAATAGTGTATACTCAAATCTTTAGTGGGTACACTGCATATACATGCATATTACATGGACTACATTACTTCCATATACAGAGTAATAAGAAATAGCAATTTAAACCCCACTGGATTGCCAAGAACGTTCCATTGTCACAGTATTCCTTAAATATCCAAATGATTTGGGTGGTTAGATTAAGATCTAAGCTTAAGCAAGTCACGTATTCTATTTGACAGCCTGGGCTGTGCTTATTAAATGGATTGCATACACAGAGCAAGCTCTGTAGAGGCAAAAGCTGAAAGGCTCTCTTATTGTTTTAGGCTTACCGAGTAGCACCAAGCATGCGTCATGCATCTGTAAATTGACCCATGAGAATGAACAGCACCTATTACCTTCAACATCTTTTCATGCTTTCATGTTACCATTAAAAGACCAACCTATTCAAGCTCAGAAAAAAAAACACTTTCCCTGTAGCTTTATTCTTCAAAAAATCTTGCAATGGCATGATAAGAAATGATAACGGATTATAACTGGAAGTTTATTCTCTGTGTGTGCCAAATATTGACAGTGCATGGGTGCACATGTTGGGAAAGCATTACAATGACAGACAGGATGACATCTGTGCCCTGTTGACTTTTAATTAATTTATACCGGCAAACTGTGACAACGGACAACGACACACAAATATTTGAAAAATGACACGCAACTTTTAAGTGCATTGATGTGATCGTTTATTGGCTGTACCTATCTTGTGATTACATTCACGGATGAACATCTCAGCAGAGACAGTGACTCAAGGTGTTCACGTGAAATAGGTGTGTCTCTAATACTGTGGCCAGTACGTACACAGTGTTTAAAATTCCAGCAATGCAGCTGTGTCTGATACTGACACCACACACACTCCCAATGTCAGAATCACTGCTGAACACGGTACACTGGTACACTGACCAGTCTTTCCATTAATGGATGAGGACTTTCAACAGATGATGTTTCGGACGATACGATTATAGAAGTATCGGTAACATCAGAAACACCAATACAGTAGGTTTAATTGGTCAGTGTAGTCATTTTTTTTTATCGTGCAAACTTTCCTGATTGATTATGAAGTTATTACACACTTACAGCAGTGACATAGTACATTAATAAACATAGAAAAAAAGGACTGATCATTAGACATGGTCCATGTGCCACACCAGAACTTCCAGCTATTTCCACCCTCACACTTAAGTTCCACACATTTATTTTATACGCTGTTGTTTGCGTCTTTAGTCTTGTCTAAACAAACAAATAAGCTGCGTATTTAATATGTCATATTACAGCCTACATTATTAGGCACAGGCTTATTAGGTACACCCCGCCAGTACTGGGTTGAACCCCTTTTGCCTTCAGAATTTCCTGGAAGGTGCTGGAGATTTTGATATACATTGAGATGATAGCATCACACAGTTGCTACGCATTTGTCGGCTGCACATCCATGATACGACTCTCCCATCCTATCCTACCCCTAAGGTCCTATACTGGATAGAGATCTGGTGACTGTGGTTGCCATTTCAGTACAGTGAACTCATTGTTAGTTTCCAGAAATCAGTTTGAGATGATTTTAGCTTCGGAGGTTAAACACAACTGTGGTCATAAAGGTGTGGACATGGTGGTCAAAAGTGTGCCAAGGATCTCCTGGACCTCATTACACCCCCAATAACTGCCTGAACTGTTGCAGTAGAAACCGAGTCTCATGACAGCAACGGTTCTTCAATCTTCTCGTTTTCAATATTGCTAAGCCTGTGCAAGTTGTAGCACCAGCTGCCTGTTTTTAGCTGACAGAAGTGGTATAGTTATGGTGCATATCTCTACGTTCAGCTATAAAGTATTATTCTTCTTGTGTCATGAACATGAGTCAAATAAGATATAAGAAATCTAGTCCAAATTGTGGTGCTCAGGTGGGGGCAGTGATCTAAGACCCGGGTTTGAGTTCTAGAAGTGCCCTTTGGCCGTATATGCAGGCAACAGCAACCCCAGCTGGTCAATGACTGCAATGAACTGGCGTCCCTCCCAGGACTCTTGTGCTTTGTATGGGAATAGTCATCGCTTTGAACCTGAACAATTAACATAAAGAGACAACAAAGCTCCAAATGATGTATTGTAAAACTATGCAAAAGCAACTACATATTTCAATCTGTGAGTTTTTATTAAATAATTTTTAACAGGAAAATACTTGTATGATCACTATTTAACTTTCACATCTGTCAGGTAGTCGTTACCATCCCATAATAAAATTGCATTTACTTTATTTTCTAGGTTTGAAAGTTATAGATTTGTTATTGCAGTGTTACATTTTGAATTCATAGGGAGTCACGGTGTTCGGAGAGCTGTCTGGAGTCAAGTACAGATACATTACATTGTGAATTTCATTAGCGAGACTTTGACTCGAGTATTTGTTGCTTTTATTGGCTGGTTTTCTTTCATGTCATACCACTTGTACCTATGGGATGTGTGTTAATAAGCCCATCTGGAGTTTTATATTCACCAATTAGACTGCATTATGATAAAAAGTATTTTTTCATGGATGGTAGTCTCCTGGGACTCAGGGTTTCGTGAGTAGAAGGTCACTGAATATTTAAAGGGTTGGGTAGAATTGTTAATTTTAATCAGCATTAGAGGCTGAGATAACAGACCTCACTCACAGAGCAATGAACCCCTGCAGAGCTTGGAATTACCACCCCTGATGACACGTACCAGAATGGACTACAGATTACACACATAATTCATGCACACAGACACACAATAAAGAAGTGACATAAGTCTGTGCTTGTAATCTCTCTGGTTCAGAACAAACATGACACGGACTCGTACTTTGTGTTTGATCGTAACTAGATTAACTGATGAACAAGCATTTAGAATGGCACATTTTTATGTACAATATATACAAGTACAATGTCAGAAAATCCAATTTCTGCCAAGATGCCACAGATATGCCACTCTGCTCTGGAAATAAATCTGCTTAATGACTGAAATTGAAAAATATAAATGTAAAATGCAACATAAGGTTGATGCAAGGACCTACTCCAACAACTAACAATGCAATAACGCACATGGAACTGTGCAGGCCTAGCAAGATACTGGACTATGGAGCAGAAGGTCTGGGGTCTTTAAATCTGCCAATAAGTAAACATTACATACTTGTTCATGAACAACAAGTCATAATTTAGAGTGCTAATTCACACACCAGGCTAATAATAATAATAATAATATAACTTAATAATTAGAATGGATCTAATTATTTAACAATGCAACCTACTCTTTCTTTAATATTCCACTACTGGGAGGTCAGGTAATGCAAGTAATTTACTGTTCATGTGAATTTGTTTACTTTTTCTTTTTTGTGCTTTTTCCCGGGCTTTCACAAGTTAAGAGTATCATTTCCCAGTACCATCAGAGTATTATTAAGAAATAGAAAGTTGTGGCACCTTTCGCACCTTGGTGAACTTGACCGAAATGGGCCGTCCCTCCAACCTGGATGAATAGACTGCAAGTATATCAATCTGAGAAGCTTCCGACCAGTAATAGGGAAGCAGAAAACAGTTGCAACTTAGAAGGACTTTCTAGAAGGACAGTTTGAGTTTGTGACAACATCATCTGCTTTACACAAAGCTGACACTTATAGTGGCATGGCAAGAAGGAAGTCAGCTTTCATTCTGCACATCACTCTTCTTTGGCAGTGTTTGTGCTGTGAGATCATTGTAAATCTGATTAGGTTGCTCCGTGTCTTTACTTTCCAACTGGCACAACGGGGTGACGTCAAAATGAAGGAAAATTAAGAATATTTCCCGAGGGAATAAAACATGGAGAATATAAGCAGCAGGCAGAGGGCGGGATGAGTGGGACGGTCTAGGCCCTAGGAGCTTCGTCTGGAATTATGAATTGATTAATGCAGGGTGAATCCATTAGCTAATGAAGTCTGCCTGGACGAATGCAATTCATGGGCAAATTACCTCACTTCTTTTGTTAGGATCTTTTGAAAGAGGACCTTAAGGGAATTTAATTAATCTCACACCATTTCATGGCATCTGTCAATGTTTGGTAATAATATTTATTCTGAATATTAATATCAATTCGCTGTGAACTGGGGTTTTCTCTTCTCCTAACAAGCAAGACATAAAATAAATGTAGTAAAAACTACACTTGTTAAATCATAGCTGCCAGTGTGTGCAACATACCACATGGCAGTGGAAAACAGAAATGAAATCTTCATTAAATCTAGGAGGTGTCAGTGTTGTTCAATGGGGACATCAGACTCTGTAAAGGGTGCATCTTGTTTCTGCTCCTGTCTGTGGTAGTGTTGTAGTACTAGAATCCAGTCTCTGTCTTGCGCAGTCTTGGTTTTGTTGAGCGGTCTCAGTTTTGAGTTTCCATAAATGGGGTAAGGTGGACTCAGAAATTGTTGTTGTTGTCTTTTTTCTGTTGTTACTGGATTTTGACAATCCATTCAAACAGAATAAATCAGTCCTTCCCTGCCTAAATCAGTCCCTACATGTCTAAATAATATCTGCACTCGTATTTGCTATAAGAGAAACAACAAGTTAGTGCTGTTCTTGTTCAATATCCAATCAATGAAAATCTTTTATTTTATACTACTATTAAACTTGCAAGTGTGCTTTTAAGCCCACTCACTTTACTTTACAATGGCTGCAAATTCTGGAATTGTTATTACATTCTTAAGTTCTTGAATTTCACTTTGGGATTAATAAAGTTGATGACAAGGCCATCTTGTTACACTTTTTTGTGTGTATATATTGGGTTCAGTACATGATGTTGTTAAAAATTGCATACCATTTGAAAGAACAAAGTCTTGGTAAAATATGTTATAGTCATTTCATATCCATATCTTCTTTCAGTACAGAGATATAGGTATTTAAATAGTGAGTGTGCACATGTAACACGTCAGCAGGTAGGTTGTCACAATGTGGGTTAAGATATCACACTGGACTTTGTAACAAATAAAACCAGAAAAAATTCAACGTTCATAATTTCCAAAAACAATTTGAAATGTGGACTCGTCAGACCACAGGACACGTTTCGACTTTTTGACTTTGTGTCAGTCCATCCCAGATTAGATCAGGCCCAAAGATGCTGGCGGTGTTGTTGATATATGGCTTTCGCTTTGCATGTGGACTTTTAACTTGCTCTTGTATATTGAGAGATGGACTGTGTTCACTGTCTCTACCCATGTAATAATATCCATTACAGAATGATGTCGGTTTTTAATGCAGTGCCACCTGAGGGATCGAAGGTCATGGGTAATCATTATTGGTTTTTAGCCTTGCCGCTTACTTGCAGAGATTTCTTTACACTTTCCGTATCTTTTAATGATATTCTGGATTGTAGATGATGAAATCTCTACATTTCTTGCGATTACGTGGTGAGAAACATTGTTCTTAAACTGTTGGACTTTTTGCTCATACAGTTGTTCACAACTAGTCCCATCCTTGCTTATGAACGACGGAGCCGTTCTGGAATGCTCCCTTTATACCCAATCATGACAATCACCTATTTCCAATGAACCTGTTCACCTGTGGAATGTTCCAAACAGGTGTTTTTGATCATTTCTCAACTTTTTTTGCCCCTGTCCCAACTTGTGTTGCAGGCATCAAAATGAGTGAATATTTGCCAAAAAATGTATATGGGGTAAAAAGGATGTGCAAATCCTCGTATTCTGGAATTGGGATGTGCCCTGAGATGGACCAGTACTCTGCCCAGGGTTGATTCCTGCCTTGTGTCATGTGTTGCCACATAGTCTGAGAGATAACCCAATGTGACAATGAGTTGAATTAAGCAAGTATGAATATAAACGTTTGAACGCATAAATGAACAACGTGTTCCTGTTAGACTAGCAATAAGCTTAGACTGCCATCTGCTGGATAACTTTTTGTAACTTGTATATCTTTAACTTGTTCTCTCGCACAGTTAGCCCAAGAAAATCAAACGGTAACTCGTCAAATAGCCGACCATATACAGAATGTCACAAAAGTGAGTACACCCCTCACATTTTTATAACTATTTTATTATATATTTTCATGGGCCAACACTGAAGACATGACACTGATACAATGCAGTCAGTCTATAGCTGTTTTTTCTGTGCCATCAAAATAACTCAGCACACAGACATAAATGTCTAAACCACTGGCAACAAAAATAAGTACACCCATAAGCTTCGTGGTGACGTCATGGAGGAGCAGAAGAGGAACCTGTGAAGCTTTAGTGAACTCCATGCCCAAGGGAGTTATGGCACTGCTGGAAAATAATGGCGGCTTCACAAAAATCTTAACACTTTGGGCACAATTTGGGCATTTTCAGTTATTGGTATATTCACTTTTGTTGACAGTGGTTTAGACATTAATAACTGTGTGTTGAGTTAGTTTGAGGGCACAGAAAACTTAGACTGTTATACTATGCTCCATTGTATCAAAGTCTCATATCTACAGTGTTGTCCCATGCACAGATATGATAAAATAGCTTCAAAATGTGAGGGGTGTACTCACACATATGTGAGATAATGCATGTGTCACAGAATGTTTAAGGTTAAGTTCAGGGATACAGTCTGGGCTGTTTATGGTCAACAGTTTGTTCAACAGGGAAATAGATTGGAAGGTCAGAAGAGCAAGTAAATCAAAGACAGATATGTGTGAAATTTGCCACAATTTTTGTGTGAGTTTTGTCAAGTGGTACATGAGCATTGTTGTAATGGTAAAGAACATCTAACCCAGTAAGTCAGCAAAATTGGTTCCTTTTGACTGATTGGCTTATTTCCTCAAACCTCTGATTGAATAATGCACACGTTTAGCTTGCATGATTTTTGCATTGTTGTGTCACTCCAACTCCCATCTATGCCTTAAATATTTTTCATAAGAAATCCATAATCATTTACCTTAAAATACAAAATGTAACATATTCCCATTTCTGAAAATTATGGAACATATATCACACGTTTAATAGGAACATTCTGGAGACTGTGGGGAGACCAAAATGTGTGTATTTATATACAAACTTTTGTATTTAGTTGTGTGTATTTGATGATATCCTGTTACCGAAATTATTTTAAGACGTTTTCTATAAAATATATTTTTTTTTCTGTACTGATGCTATTAGCATGGATTTCATATGGCTATTTTTGATGTATTTTCCCATTCTACGCTGAAAACTCATATAATTCTGTAACTCATATACATAGTAACATTATAATGTGTAATATTAATAGACCAGACACCATGTACAAATGAATAGTTAAATAAGTGTGTTGTTAATTTTTATGAGTTGGAACAAGCAAACCCTATCGGCTGAATGACTCAACTACATTTTGACTATGTACTGATGCTTGGGATAAATGACAGTGATTCAGCTTCTTTCTCTGCTATTGTTTTGGAATGGAGATAAACACGTAGAATGGAGAGTGAAATGTTGATCTGGATCACTGCCCAGAGTCTGAAGGTTGTGTTTTAGTAATAGCATCTCCAGTAGGCTAATAGTTGACTGCTTTAGGATTTAGAGAGTACCAATGAGGAGCAGTGAGGGGGTGTGGGAGAGCCAGTCTATGCATGAGGGTGGGGAGGGATTGTGAGAGAAAGTGTGTGAAGGAGAGGGCTGTTAGCGAAAATATTATCTTGTTCTCAAGAAGGGAGAAGAGATTGAGGGAATACAGACTGAGGACATACACATTAGTAGATATGACCACAGGCAGGAGACAAGCTGAGCACTGAGCAAACAGGACCTTGAGGCTGAAGTCTGTTGTCCTGTGTTCTATCCTGCTTGAAGGAGGACTGCCTTTTGTCGTCACACAATCCACCCGCGGCTGCGGAGAGAGGGAGAGGGAGAGGGAGAGGGAGAGGGAGAGGAAGAGGGAGAGGGAGAGGGAGAGAGAGAGAGACTGAGGAACCCGGGGAGACACTGAGGAACACCCAGTCTACCATCAACCATGGCAGATATGGGTAAGTACCAATGCTTCTTCTCTGCACTCTTCAGTTCTTTTCCAAAACATGCCAGTCTGCCGTGGTATAATTAGAAGCATGTGTCTTAGATCTAGGTTCAATTCTTTTCTTGTAGAAAATTAACTGCAGATCAGATTCAAGCATGTTTTCATATGTTTTCCTCTCGTCATATTGAAGTATGTGCTTTAATGTTGACAAGGTCCATAAGTGGATATAAGGGGATCCTGTTCTCTAAGCACTACACCCCAGAGTGAATTGGGACTTTGCCTCATGCCTGGGACTGTTTAAGGTGCCTCATGCTGGGAGACAGGCTGTCAAGCTTTTATAAAGCCCACGGCACCTGAATCTGTATTTTCTTCTGTAACTCCATTCTTATATGCAGACTGAGATTTGGGAAGATGTTCATAGATCTGACAGTTTTCTATAATAAGAGCTTGGTATGACAGAGCGGCTGGATCCTGTCTGTATTTCTATTTTCACTCTTCTTACGAGGGATTACCAAGGTGATTACACTCCCTCTGTCTCTCCCTCTCCTTAGATCTGTCTATCTTACATGTCTGGAAGCTTGTTCTCTGTGTGTTTTTAAAAGCAGAAAAGAACCATGATTTTTTGGTTGAATTATTCATAGACTACTTGTTGACATGTTCTTGTTCTTTTAAATTCCTTTTTAAATACTCCCTAATAAAATATCCCCTAATTTTTATGTAATTATAAGTAGTTTTATTTTGTCTTGAATGAACTTCTTGGAATGAAAACAGGACGCTCACTAGGCTCAGTAATCATAGTAGTGACAAAGAATGTTTAAGGCCACTAAAGTGACTTGTGCAAATGGATGCACAGGTCTTTGCTCGTGGCCTGCGGAGTTGTTTGCTTCTTATAAGGTAGAGTACCATATCTGAGTACGATATCCTTATTTCAGACTCTCTGGCTGAGGCTCTGAAGGCAATCACTGTAAGCACAGAGCTCATAGAGGAGGAACTGAAGCCTCATCTAGACACCCTGCTGAACAGTCTACTGGAAAGGAGTGAGCTTCCTTATCTATATGCCTATCCATATATTCATCTAATATTCTCCTCCATCTGTCAGAACACTCAAAAATGTCTATAACAACATCCAAGCATTGCTTTGTGTATGGCTTAGAGGCATGTTTAAGACAGTTTAAGTCCATAGTTTTTTAGTCCACCTATCCAATCATCCATAACCCATCCATTCCTCCATCTACTTTTCAACCCCACCCAATCTTCTATTCTTTCTACTTACCCACTCATTCAACCACTTATATAGTCTATAGCCTATCCACCCCCAAATCAATCCAACCTTCAGTAATCTGTTAATCCATCCAACCATCCACTTACACAGTCACCCCCGAAAACATCCATCATCGATCTATATTTTTACTTATCCACCTTCGCATCACTGCTCACTCACCCATTCAACTGTCCATCCACCAAACCATCCATTTTTGTCTATTCATCACTATGGAAAACTGTGTGATACTGTGAGAATTAGTGCTTATTAAAACATCCAATGCTTCATTTGTGTATGACTTGTTTAGAGGCAATCTAACTTCTAACTTTAAAGACTCATGGCTCAACCTTAAACCAATCCTGGCATCCACAATGCCATTCATTAATCCATTGAGCCATCCACTTACTCAGTTACCCATCCAAACATCCATTATCAATCCATGCTCTTACCTAGCCAACCAATTTTTGTTTATTCATCCATTCAACCATCTTTTCTTTCATCATTCCATCCATCACCAAGCAAATCTATGTCTTGTTGTGCAAATCAACATCTATAAAACAGCACAGCATTAAATTATGTATGGCAGGTTAGCATCTATAACCCACCCAGCCCCAAATAGACCAGTAATCCATCATTAATCAGTCATCAGTAATCCATTCATTAATCCATCCAGCCACCCAGTCACTCAATTATCCACCGAAACATCCATTATCGATCCATCTTTCTGCTTACTAATAAATTCACTGTTCCATATGCATCCATCTACCCAATCAGTAATTCATCAGTAATCAATAATTCAGTAATTCATCCATCCATCTATTTCTTCGTCTTTTATATTCATGAATCATTCCTTTCATCAAACACACAAACCATCCTTCACGGATGGCTTGAAGAAATGTTTTGAGCAATATGAACCTATGAACTATTCCATCTAACCATTCATCCACCCATCTACACAAATGTATACTCTAAATCCTCTTCCTTCTGTGCTAATGTGGTAATTGGGGAAAGAGGGGAACGGCGCAAAAGAAAAGCAATGCACAATAACAGTGTGGTACAGATTGATAAACAACAACTGAGAAACAGAAAAAGACAGAGAATATAAGAGACCCGGAGACAGAATATAAGAGTATGGAATTTTATTTGCCTGTAAATTTTTGTTTAGACCTACATCTCCTATTCCATTAGAAATGGATTAGAAGCAGATGTTCTTGCCTGTCAAAATTGTATTGATTATAGTTGACAAATGTGTCTAAAAATGGACAAAACAGTCTCCCCAAAACAGTGTAACGCAGATGTTGCCATGGCAGCATACCCTGCTCTGACAGCTTGACCTGCCTAAGTCATGGTGAATCTCCATCGGAACACCCACTGTAATGATTCACACTATTGAACTTTGATAAACTTTCTTTGTTATTTCACAGAAAGGCTGAGTCCTACAATTGGCAGTAAGCTTTGAAGGGTGGAGAAAGGCTAGAGGAGATTAAAGAGATGTGGTCAGATGAAAGCAAGGGAAAGACAGAAAGGGGATTTAATATGACAGGAGATGACATGCTGAGCACCACTGGTAACCCTCAAAGGCTGAGCTTTCCTCCCACTCTACCCATTCAAACCTGATATTAAGAATTGAGGAATCGCTGCCAACACTATATGAAACAACATTGCCAGTCTTATGTTCTTCTCTTTCCCTAGAAAAAGGAATTGCAGAGGAGATAGCCTCCAGTGGAGTATTACCCATCCTGGCCCATACTTTGAGACAGAAGGGCTCCCTTACATCGCAGGTCACACTACTGGTGGCTGAGATGGCCAGGGAAGGTAACCAGCTTGATATAATAATATTAATAATGTGAGTACTTATTGTATTCATTAATATAGATAAACAGCAAACTGGATTACTAATTATAAATTGGAAACATTGGTTTCATTAACATTGCATTATTATAACAAACATTGTAAAACACAAAACAAAATTGTTTACCAACAAAAAGATTTAAAAGGAAAGACAAAGTATTAAATCAAAAACCAGTCCAAGACCTGGTGGGTTCTGGCCTGGTACAGGTCTGTGTCCCGGTCGTTTTAGGCTGGGAGCAGGACCTGGACAGCTCTGTTGTTGCCTGATGTTGGTTCAAAATGAGGGTCCAAGGGTCGAGAACCTGTTGGTTCTGGCAGTGTGTGGGTCTGAGACCACATTGTGTTCTTTTATGTATGTAAGAAAGAGCTACAAAACGGCCATCATAATTTTGAAAACAAAATCTTTTCATTTTAATAGTATAAGACCTGCCATGAGTGAAGCTGTCCCAAACAAATGTTTCTATTTCCATTTATAACAGCGTACCTAAAGATAAAGAGCTATGCCAGTGTAAATAAGTGTTAAAAAGCAGGAATCTGTCAATCTGAGTGACTCAGATATATAATATAATGGGACTATATGGAAAATGGTTTTCAACTATATACCAGAAGGTGTGAGATATGGAGATGCTCCATGGCGTCCTAAAGAACATAATTTGGTCTGCTTTTCGGTTGCCTCCCATCGATCAATGTGACTTGGAAAAGAACGCAATTAAAGCATTTAGTATATGTTGGTAATGATAAAAGATTTTATTGTTTGATCTTTCATTTTGGTCAGATTTCACATGGTTTATCTTAGATATAATATATCTGTATATCATTATCACTATATGAAAGGATTAATAATTGGCACTCTGACACTTGATTTGCTATAAAGCACAATTAAGTTCAAGAAGGAAATGTGTTGGATAAATGTTTATTATGAATACATTTGCTTTTATTCCACAGGTTAATGTTTTGTCATGTTATGTTACTGCAATGGTGGGCTAGCATCCTAGACTGCTGTGCCACCTTAGGGATGAAGAAGGCATCAATCTTCGAAATGTGTTTGTGTCAAGACATATTAAAAACAATGTCACCTCTAAAGATATAAAAGCACACTGGTTCTTTAAAATCAATCGTAATCATAATGAAATACAATGGATGTTTAAAAACTGGATATTAAAACGGTTTGAATTTGAAGTGATGGCATTACTATGCATTAACCACTTCAAATCGTTGATGGGTAATGCTGGTGTGTGCTTCCTTTTCTTTAGCTGCAGTGAGAGAGCAGTGTATTGAGGCAGGCCTGGTGACTGCTTTGGTGCCTCTGCTAAACAGCCATGAGCAAGAACTATTACTGCACACTGGTCGTGCCATTGGACGCATCTGCTTCGACAACAGTAAGCAGTTTGAAATGGGCTATTGTCTGGAAGTGGACAATAAGAGGTATTCACAGTGTGAAAACAAATAAGCAACAAACACATTTGACATTGTAGACCTCAATCAGCTTCTCCTTCTTTCCTGTACTTGATTCCTGGATTCTGTTTCATGCCTATAATATGATTTCTGCAGTGTGTCCCTTTCCTCATTACTTGCACCATAGTTACATCTCTCAGCAATGTTTTTTTTTTATCATGCTCTGTCATATATTCCTATCTCTCAAACATACTTTTTCTCTTTATCCTGCTTAGCTGTGCAGCAGACTGACTTAGTGAAGAGTGGTGTTATCCCTAAGCTGGTGGCTATTATGGTCCAGTATCCAGAGAACGATCCACTGGTCAACGTGTGCCTTTTGGCCCTGTGTAACCTTGCTGATATGGGTAAGAGAGAATGCAGTTTAAGACACATTTCGAGAGATTAGTCTGATTTTGCTTACTACAGGTAAAGTACCGTAAAACGACCATCTTTTAAGCAACCGTCCTAATTAATAACTGAGGTCTTAACAATTACAATAATTTATAATACGAAATTCAAATCTGGGGTGGTGGAGGCAGCACGATGACACAGGAGGGTGCCTCAAAGCTCCAGTATAGATTCCGACCTTAGACTACACCTGTGACATCCCCGTGTCCATGCAAGTTTACTCTAGGTACTCTGGTATTGTCTCACCGTGCAAAAGAGATGTTAGATTAATTGGTACGTCTAAAGTACCCTTAGTGTCTGTGTGTGTAGGAGTATGATGGATTGCTGCCTTCTTCTGGGTTGTTTCTATCGTGCCCTGGGCCACCAGCTGGGCACTGGGTTTCCTGCAAACCTTAAACAGTATTAAGTGAATTAGAAAAGGAGTAAATGAGTGAATGAAATAAAATTTGCATTATAATGTCATAGCTATAAACAACCACTCAGTGTGGTCACCTCAACAGCTAACAAACTCTGCAGATAAACAATCAGAGACAGCTTAAGAGTGGAAGTCCATCATTCGTGTGTGTGTGTGTGTGTGTGTGTGTGTGTGTGTGTGTGTACCTTACTGGTCATGTGCTTGCTTGTTGGTTAGCTCACATTTAGACTAGAGACCATTCTAATTTGGTTGATGTACTTAAGACTATTTTGTGCTCAGTAGTTGTGTCTGTGTGTATGACATTATGCTACTTATATGTAACAATGGTGTACGTAAGTGTACCTACCTGTCCTATTGTAAGTAGTATTCATTTGTTTGTTCCCCCATTACCTGTACATTCTCTCTAACATACAGTATAACTATATAAACTGGTTCACATTCACTTATTGAGTCTTTGTTTCATCATCTTATCTTCTGTATCATTATTAATACTGTCTATCAGTGCATCAAGGCTTCCAACAAACAAAAGTTTTAGCCATTTCAATCACTCATTTTTGTCATCATGTATATTTGTGTGTAGTTTTCTTATGAAAATACCATCTATATGAGCAGAAAAAAACTATATGACTATGTTAATATTTGGTCAATGACCATTTTGATCAATGTTCTTTTAAATAGTATGTATTGAGGCCAGTAACAGTGCATACCTGTAATTCATGTGTATATTGTGTATATAAACTACAGCTTTCATTTATGTATTTGTGTACAAGATTTAGATTGGCAAGCGTTATGTAGTGTGAGATACAACTTGCGCTTCTTGTGTTCAGATGCAGCACGAGAGGCCTTAGCAGACGTGAGGGTGGCAAACGTTCTGACCACCCAGTTAAAACGATCACCAGATGCGGAACGACGCCATCTTGTCCTGGAAGTGCTGGCATCGCTGGGAGAGTGTGGTAAGGCACACATACCTCTATGCATATGCTCCTAGACATGCTGTACTTTCTCTTGCCCTCTTGCCCTTGATCAGCATAGTTAGTACCTTACCCGCGATGGTCCCTTCTTACAGCTAGACAGGATAGAAGATGCCTGACAAACATACCTCTCAGGTCTTTTGCCTGGGGTCATATCACCGTCTCAAACCCTTTGAACATCACACATAATAAAATACACTCTATCGTCATAACCAATGTGTTGAAGGTTATTTCTTTAACTGTATTTGATGTGTTGCAATGGTGATAACCAATGGAACCTAAAATCAAAATGGCTAAGCCCTCCCATCTTAGATTGAATAATGAGAATGAGCACATGTTCCATGGGACGAATCTGCTGCCAAGCTTAACCAAGAGGTTCCAAGATTATTAACCTTCACTTATTGCTGTGAAAGTAAAGAACACTGAACTTTGAAAAAAATGGAAAAGAAGTGCCAAAACTTTCTTCTGGAATAGGATTTGCTGTAAACAAAACAGCATATTCCAAAGAATTATGTCAGGACATCTTCCTCTGAAATGAGTCTCAAAAAAATGTGGATAATTCAGCAAGAATTGTTAAAAGTAGAGTGAAGTTAATGTTTTCGAATGACCAAGTCAAAATCGCGACTTTAATCCCATCCATAATGTGGATGCAGTGATTAAATCAACAATCAACATCTCAGATCTGAAGCTGCTCTGCATGGAGTAAATGCCTAGAATTCCTAGTCAGTTGGTAGAACTGATTACTAGAAAATAATAATTGCAGTTTTTGAACAAGAAAGTCACAACAGATACTAAGATTAACATACTTTTGCAACCCACTGATATTTAATGTTGGATCATTTTTCTCAATATTGGCCTCATTTTTCCTCATCTAAATTTGTTGTTGTTGTAAATTGTTTGAAAATCTGATGAGGTTTCTAAAGGGCTCATAAACATTTATGTGTTTGTATGAAGTATGACTGCTTAGATATAGGTATGTGTGTTAAATTGTATGTGTGCATTTTAGAATTTTGGCAGGTGTTTTTAGCCAATTCTCTTATATTTTGCAAGCTCTCATGCATTGGAAATTTCTAACCCGGAGAGGTAAAAACAAACAGTAACAACAGCGGGGATAGAATAATACAGCATTAAATTAACTGTTGCTTCCATACTGCATTTATATGGTAAGTGTATCTGAATTGCATCACCATTTAACTGCTCTCTAAAAGAGACCGTAAAGCTGATAAAATGGCAACAATGCACAAATTATTGAAAAATATTAAATAATGTGGATTACCTGGGTGGCCCTGGGTGGTGACCACCCAACGCCTTGTATGGGGCATACTTATACCTTTGCCCTGTGTTCTCAACGAAAGGTTCAGCAGACAATCTCTATGCTTACTTGTGTTGTAGATGCTCTGAAGCTCCAGTTTGTAGAGGATGGGGTACCTGAAGCACTTTCTGAGATGATCCATGGTTTGCAAGGTGACACAGATCCTCATGATCTCTGCAGTATAAAAATTGCTTCAAACCTCATAGTGACACTCCTACTGGGTGGTAAGTGTTTCCTTTGTCATTCAAATCAATTTACCTAACCTATGTAAGTCCAGAAAAGAAAGGCAAATGTCAGAGTAGTAGTTCTGTCAGCTTAAGCTTACAAGATGTGTGGTGATCTGACATCATAAATTAACTAGACTAACAAATCAACAACAGAATAAAGACAAGTTTGAACGCTGGCGTGGCAGGTAATTCCAGATCATAGCGCAGAACTACAACCAAGACCCATAGATGCAATCAGCCTTGACACGGAACACCTGGTTCACCGTCTATTGAAAGAGAAGCCTAAGCTGGGTTCTCTGTCACACCTTTGTCCCGTTGTGTGTGTAATGCACTAGGGTGACTGGTAACAGACAAAAGTCTTAGGTAGCTCTTTTTCAGCAGCAAGCTCTTGTTGTTCTTTGAGGGGTTTGCGAGTGAATATTTATCGCCTTTAGATCTTGAACCTCCTGGCTACTCGGCTCTTGTAGCATTTTGTGGGGAAAGCTTGCTATCATTTTAAAAGGCGGTTTTCTTTTTTCTCAGCTTGTGAGCTCCAGTTGTGTCAGCGTTCCTGGTGTTTGGAGGAAGTTCAATCCCTCCCTGCATCGTTGTCTTTTTGTTCTTCCCTTGCTTATTAATACACAGCCCGAGCATACCATTTATAACACCACTAGTTCACGCCAGCCCTACACATTTGAGCTGGCTTGCAGCACCCGGGTCCACCTACCCCTATCATAACAGGAGCAGAACATGTACTGAGCATACAGAAACTGAGAGAAATTTGTGGTGACTGTGGTGTGTCAGCTTTCCACCACAAATAAAACATTCTCAAATTATTATAAATCAAACTGTCCTACAGTTCACAGTCCAGTTCAGTTTCTGGTCATCCACATTATCTTGGCACTTACAAGGCCAGCCAAACGTTGCTCAGTATTCAGACTGCTCACACTGACAATGCATGTGCTTAATAAAACAATCTACACCTACCACCAGCCTTTTCGATTGCAACTACATCTGCTGTACTACTACAGGACTGTGGTAGTCAAGTGGTTAAGGTACTGGACTATGGACCTGAAGAATTCAATATCAATATCAATTCTGCCAAGCTGCCACTGTTGGGTCCTTGAGCCACACCCTCAGATTGTAAGGCTGTATCAGTTGTAAATTGCTCTGGATTAAGGCTAAATGCTGTAAATGTAAATGCAATGTACAACAACAGCCAGGTATCAGACTATGGGCATATATGCAAATTGATGTCCTGCAAGCAGATTTTCTGTGGTGTATACCTGTATAGTTGTATTGTGGGGGCACCTCTGTTTGGCAGCATGTGACATAACTGTCATGGCCATGACCCATGCGTAGTGTGATATGACTCCAGGAAAGGTCCAGGATACACACATCCACCAAACATGTCTAAACATCTAGAATTTACAGTAACAGTAAGTGAAACCACACAGAGGTGTAAAATCTGGTAAGATAGTCAAGATATGAACCAGTGCTTTTTGTATTCTGCCTCTGATGAGGTGAGGTCTGTGGTCTGAGGTCATTTATGGAGTTTCATTTCACTTCATTGTACTGTTCATAAGTCTTGGTGGTTCTAAAGGCATGGGCCTGTGGGTACTCTCAAACGTCAGTTTGCTCTTTATACATGTTTCATGTGTGTATGTTTCTGTATGTCCCAAGTTGACAGCTTGCATTTTAGGCTTGTTTGATTAGGACAATAAATGGCTCTAGTACTACCAAAAGACTGAATTGGTGAATCCATGATTGTGTTCTAGATGAATCCATGCAAAAGTGCTTTGGAGAAGGGACAGGGACTGTATATCAGGATGTTCTATCCTGGCTAAAGTCATCCAATACCCAGCTTCAGCTATCAGGAGCACTGGCCATCGCCAATTTTGCCAGGAATGGTGAGATTATTGCATTTTCCATTTAACACGATTAAAGGAACATGCAAACATTTTGTATCCGAAGACTAAAAGTGTGCCCAGCAGTGCTGCTTTAACACAAAGTGTTTGGTTCTTTCAGACAGTAACTGTGTAAAGATGATGGAACTGGGGGTAGTTCCTCATATCCTGGACTTGCTGGAGCACCATTTGGATGAAGGAGATGTGTCTGTGCAGCATGCAGGTCTCAGTGCTCTCAGAAACCTTGCCATACCAGGTATCAAACAACCCACTATCTAACCTGATTATACTAAAGGGTATACAATACCCTACCATTTTAATTATTTCGTTTTATTTAGGGTTTGTGCTAACATCGGTCCATGAGCCATCGTCATAAAAGATGACTATTTTATTTTTTCCTTTTCACATTTTATCTGGTCTTAATCAACTCCTTGGTCTGATGTCAGGCAGTCACAGGGCCAGAGCGGTCACTGGTGCAGTGCTGAGGGTATTCTCCTTGATTAACCTCCTTTCACTCTGGCATAGCAAATCGTGCATGTAAAAAATTCCTAAGAAGGAAGAGTTTAATCCCGGCTAGAAAGATCTAATGCCGGTTATCTTTATGGTGGGCTAGTGTAACAGACCGCTGCACAGCCACAGAACCACTATTTTTCTGCATACATATATGCTATCATTTTGTTCGAAGTACTTATCCTTTCTAATAAACGGTAAGTATCGGTAATTATTAGCACAGCACGAGATGGCATAGCTCTCAAATAAATTAATCTAGTCTTATTCATTGCTAGGTGCTTACAAACGTGCTCTTTCCCTGTTTCCTCCTGCTATTTTAGCATCAAACAAAGTACAAATGCTAGAGGACGGAGTCATTGAGAGGATCCAGGCTCTGCTGCGCACCGACATGCCCCCTGTTCAGTTCAAGCTGCTCGGGACTCTGCGCATGATGGTGGATGGCCAAGGTCAGGACACAAAGTAAATGCAAATCAGCGTCCCACCATACCTGTGGATTGAGTTATTTCGTTGTTTACTTTCATAGCATTTAGCAGCCACCTTTCTCTGTGGGAAGGTGTTAGTCGAAGGTTAACAGGCTTGCTTAAGTGTCAGGTAGTGGAAGCATAGCAGCACTGAGACTTGAATTCTCAACCTTTTAATCAAGAACCTTTACCACTACATTAATATATCCATGTGGTTTTTTTTTAAAGATAGAAAATAGTAGTTTAATAAAGTATCCTGCTTCAGAGACTTTTGTGCTCTTTATGAAAGTTGTAATGGATGTTAAGATCCACATTACACTGCTCACAAAAATAAGGGGATATTTCATTATGAGAGATATTTCCAGTAGTGATGGAATAATTAAATAATAACTTTTGATGTCATATCCTTTGTTTTTCATTCTGTCTGTTATTTCAGTGCTTGAAAGCAATCTAGGCAAGCCATGACATCACTTAAATTTCCATTTAAGTAGTATGGTAATAGTACCATACAGGGCTTGGAAGTTTGTGAACCCTTCAGAATTTTCTATTTCTGCATAATTATGACATAAAACATTCTGAGCTGCTCACACAGATCATCAGTGTAGATTAAGAGAACACAACGAAATAAACGAGCCAACAGCTTTATATACTTGATCATTCATTAACTTAGGAAAATGATCCAGTATTACATTTATACGAGTGGTAAAAATATATGAATCTTTTGGAACAGCTGTAATTTAGAAATTAGAATCTGGTGTTTACAATCAGTGGGGTGACAATCAGGCATGAGTGAGCACATTGTTGTCTTAAGAGATCTTTTTAATAGCTAGGGAAACTATTTGAGATGGATGCATTAGTCTTGGCCCAGACTGTAGACTGACGTACATTCACGAAAGCCTGACAATTCACAAAAGCCTCATTTACGCATATAACTGTATATACAAAGTGCATTTAAAGTAACTTGCATCTGGCGGTAAAGTACCCTTCCTTATCCTTTCCCTTTTCCAGTTTAAGTGGTTATTCATGAGGCTATAATTGGTACTCTGCAAAGTGTGTTATTACCTTCAGAAGCATGTGCTGGAAGACAATAGGCTGAATTCTGAACACATAGACCACGTCTGAGAAATTAGTAGTTACAAGTGACTATTGCCGTTTACAAAGGTGAAAAAAAACAGTCGGAGGACAGAGCCTCTTTTAAAGATACTGATCACTCATATGTGTCTGTGTGTCTGATTCTCTATTACGCATATACTGTATATATTTTGTGCATGTGTGTGTTTCAGAGGAGGCAGCTACAGTGTTGGGGAAGGACGACGTGTTATTGGCACGGGTTATGGAGTGGTGTGTAGCAAAAGACCATGCTGGTGTCAGAGGGGAATCAAATCGGCTTTTAGCCGCTCTTATCAGGCACAGTCGTTCCCCGGTGAGTAAATAACAATCACTAAAACTGCAATAAGACAGTTCACTGTGCACTGTATTCCATAGGCATTTCCAAATTACCAGCTGCCCCCTGAAGGCTTAGTAAACGTGCCTTATTAATTACTAAGTCACTAACCATGACTCAAGCTGATATTTTAAGACATGCTCCTCCCAATTTAAAAACAAGAACATACAATTACATATGCAAGCAGATCTATTTATTGTCATCTGCGACCTATTTATTAAGGTTTGCTTTTCCCATCTTGCCAGGAAGTCATCCGGGCTGTCATCAAAGCAGACGGTGTCCAACACCTCATTTCCATGGCAACCAGTGAACATGTCATTATGCAGAATGAAGCTTTGATTGCTTTAGCCATCGCTTCTGCGATAGACATCGGTAGGTTGTTGTATGGTAGTAACAGGGCTGCCACTAATTGGCAAACTTTTGTCTGTTTGTTTATCAATATAGAACTCTGATATGATATTAAGAAATATTTAATTACAGAAACACTTGTTTACTCTGATTAAATGAATATTTCAACCATTGTGAATCTACCATGTAATGTATGTAAGGGCCTAAATTTCATCGCTGATAACCATTAACAATCTTTACATTCAAACAATGTACAGAGAAAATGTCTTCTAAGGAATATTCGTTTGTAGAATATCCAAATTTAGTACAACAAAACAGTACAGATTAGGGATGACAAAGCTAAAGGGATAATATTTTAAAGGCAATAATTTTTTAAACGCTGTTATAATTGCATTAATGATGCTAAACCCTGTGAGGGACCCAGAATTACAAGCTGTATAGAAATGGTCCTTTATTCACTACTCTCTATATTCTAGATACTACATACAGCACTGTTGTCCTACAGGGAACAGATCTTGAGAGAGTAATGAACAAATATGAACATCATGTCCCTTGATTACTATCCTAATACTGCCCCTATAAGTGTGTATATAATAATAATAAAGAGTAAAGACATTTCGTATTCTATTCTCAGTGCTAAAACATGCAAGATAGAAGATAGATACAGTTACACAAAGACTACATTATTCTTTAATATGTCAAAACCAACAGATGTCTTTTAAAAATGCATTGCTTAAATTGGGTATTGTTGTAATTGTCTCCTCATGCAATTTTTGTGTGTGTATCCATGTGTTTTTCTCCTTATAATGCTTATATGCAGTATTTTTAGGGTCATTTGGATTTTCCATTTGTTTAGATAACCAAACAAATTTCATTTCATTTATCT
The DNA here is from genome assembly GCA_034779995.1 of Parotocinclus haroldoi. Taxonomy (NCBI): domain Eukaryota; kingdom Metazoa; phylum Chordata; class Actinopteri; order Siluriformes; family Loricariidae; genus Parotocinclus; species Parotocinclus haroldoi. The sequence goes on along the minus strand of JAUZST010069087.1, from coordinate 21,379 downwards.
TCTGTCTATGGCCCTCCTTGATTCTCTCTCTCTCTCTCTCTCTCTCTCTCTCTCTCTCTCTCTCTCTCTCTCTCTCTCTCTCCATATGTGTTATACAGAGGAAGTAGAAAAGCCGTTCTGGAGTGCTGATCTGCTACCCACACTGCAGAAGATGCTGGATGACCCTGTAGGAGCAGTAGAAGTCAAATTTAGCACATTAGGACTTATCTGCAGCCTGGCTAATTCTAGTCAGTAACACACAATTACACAACTCACAATACCACAAACAAACATGCACATCATAAAAAGAGTAAACCATAATATTTCACGGTTTGTCTGGTCAACTGTTCATTTCATTTCAAGCCAGGGTCATGCGGTTAGGCTTTAGAGGAATTAAGTAGTAAGAAAAGGCACAACTAGCCATGCATGGAATGATAATCATTTGTAACTTTTCACATGGAAAGGCATGCAAATTCTGCTTTTTATGCTCTAGCATGTGAGTTTCAAATATTCCATTCAATTTCCAGATCTCATTTAACCTTTAATGTGTCTAAGAATATCCTTTATCTCTCTCTGTCAGGGATATTCAGGGAACAGATGGATGCTCTGAACCTGAAAGACAGCCTGTCCAAGCTCTCCAGTCACAACAGCACCAAGCTGGCCTCGCAGGCAGACACAGTGTTAGCTGTACTCTCGGAGAGTTAGAACACCTGTCCAAGCTTTCTGCCTAATGAGACTGCTGAATATAAAGTATCCACTTCATACACCACTTACCAGTGCTGTCCTTTATTCTATGACACAATCTACTAATTATCCAATTAATTGTTGTAGCAAGCTCAATAGGAAATACTCAAAGGGCAAAGAACCTTAACTGGGCTATGAAAAGAGTATCAGTCATTGGCTAATGCTCTAGCTGATTGACGATGAATTGTGCTATAATTTGTCTTAAAGCACAGTTGATCCACAATTGTCCATCTTAACTCTGCGCAGATTTAAATAGATTTAGCAATTTGTGAATTTTGCTTTAATATAAAAATGTTCTGTACTGTACTGTACTGTTATGAACCTTAGGTCTATTGCCGCAGTTGTGTGACGTTACAATTTAGCTTTCTGACGGTTGCAATGTGTCGCATCTCAGTAGAGCTGGTGGAGGATTTATGTTAATAAGATGTCCTAGGGAACAGTAATAACTGAAGCACAGGAATTCCTGCATTTGCACAATGCTGAATGTGATCACAGTTTTTGTCTGAGAAAAGAAGGCAAATGTGCAATAATCACTAAACAGTATATAACATTCGTTATGTAACGTACGGGTTTTTAATTGACTTTTTTGACACTTTTTTATCATGTGGAACATGTTATTAACATTATTAGCCGACCATAAGCACAAGATCATTTCAGATTTGCAACGGCGAGAACCAAATAAAAAGTTAGCAAACAAGCCGTCATTGATAAGTGGCGTGGTTGTTCTGTAGGTTAATACATGACTCATGACAAGGAAAGTCCTTCAACAGTTGTTATTCATGCAGGACAGAGGGGCAGTCGAAGCAGGCGGTGTTCAGCAAAGGGTTGCCTGATGATACGTAATTAACAGAGAGGAGGCCCATGGACTGATGTTAGAAAGGCATTTGTGTGATTTTGCGGCCCACACTGCATCACTAGCCCTTTCAACAGCAACTAATTACAGCAAACTCTTCAACGCTAGATAACATTAATAGCACAATCTCTGTATGTCCTTGATGCTGCTGCAATGAGAGTTGATTTATGAGCAGAGTGTTTCTGGTGTTGTAAAGTGGGTGGTGTAGCACAAGAGCTTGTTTCTGGCAATAAAACCGAAACTGTTAAACTGATATGCTGATTTTTTACTAGGCAAAGTTCTAATTGTTGCTGCCAGTTTTACTGACTAAAGGCCCTAGACTGAACCTCTAGGCCCAAAATAAAGAATCTAAATTAGGAAAATACATTACTGAAGGTAGAGTTTTTCCATTTCATTTTCATTCGCTGGTTAGAATTTGAAACCACTTACTGTGTCACAGAAATGTCGCCTATATCATGAACTCCCAGTTCCACCTGGCCACTAGATGGAGACAGGAGCTTCTCATAGTCTTACCACACCCATTGCAGAATTGTCTAATGTATACATTAAAGATGGACAGAGATGACGCAGTGTTATAATCTGGACTCGTAACAGGAATATATTGTGGAAGATACTCTGCTATAAAATGACCTTATAGCACCACCCTTAAGTTGCAACAGCTCAGCTCATTTGAAAGGTGGCCTGAATGAGGGCATCTGCTAAATGCTATAAATGTACTGTATCCATCTGCTTAATTGTTTATTAGTCAGCTATCTCATTGTGCATATATCATGTAAAAAATTATTAAAAACAGTGATTTTCATGATTTTAAGTGGTCTGATCCTGGACCCCTGCTGTGTTGAGTCTGCCTGGGTGTCCATTCCGGGTCCTTTAGGTTTCCGAAAACACAAAGATGTGTGTTAGGTTAATTAGTGTTCCAAAGCAGACCTTAGTCTGTGAGTGTGTCTATGTGTCATGTGTGAGTGTATGTGCCTTATGAAGGATTGGTGCCCTGTCTAGGGTCGTTCCTCCAGGCTTTCTGCTACCCTGACTAGAATTAAGCAGATAAGAATAAATGAGTGTAAAAAGTGAAATGAGGTCATAATGGCAAGGTTGCAAAAACAAAACAGAAAGATCATAACAGCAACAACAAACTTAAAACAGCCACTTACATGCAGCAGTTTGACCTGTTGTGTCCTGTCAGTGTTGGCCAGTTTATAGTTACATTTAGTCATTTAGCACTTATTTCATCATCCTCTTATTGATCTTTTGATTAATTACACAAGACAAATGGCAATTTGTTTACATTTGTAATGTCTGTGTTATTTTGTATATAAATATATATTATATATAAATCTTGTCAGCCATAGAAAGTATAGGACATTTAAATAGATGTGCAGGTCTTTGACTTAGACATCCACAACTTTTCTGGTCTGACTGGTCTAATTTGAGAGTTAGATTTGACTGGCCAGAGAAAATGAATGGTATAAAAAGGAAGCGCAATTTTGGTTGCTTTAAAGCTACAACGCAGCAAGTAGTAATAACAATGAACAGCAAATATTGGAGTTAAAAAAAATTCTGAAATCACCCCAGACTATTAACTGTTAAGCATTAGAAGTGTTGGGATTTCCTTATAACCACACAAACATAATAACCACAAATTGACTATTTATACTGTAGTTTAAACTTATGAAACTGTATAACTCACAAAATATACTCTTCTGCAGAGTAACTAAGGTGGCTGAGTACTAGCTGTGTGCAATTGTGCATTTCTGGGTATAGGTACTTTTTGCCAAGCCTGGGCTGAATGTAGCATATGGATACTCTCTGTGGAAAGATAGTGAAATGGGCCAGCTGGCACAATGTGGAAACCAACTATACACAGGGTGCTGCTCCTTTGCATGACATATGCACATGCACACGCGCACACACACACACACACACACACACACACACACAAACACACTTTGAGAGACTTTTTAGAGATGGCAACTGACCTAATGCATATTTGTAAAATGTGGACATGTGAGACATGAAAATGTGGGCATAATGCGGACTGACGGTAACATCCTGACCGGGACTGCAACTTGGATCTCTGGAGCTGTAAAGGGGAAACATTATGGGACTGTGGTGGCCTAGTGGTTAAGGTACTGGACTATGGGCTGGAAGGTCCAGGGTTCTAATCCCACCTCTGCCACAATTGGGCCCCTGAGCAAGGCCCTTAATTCACAATTGCTTGGATTGTAAGACCATAATAATTATAAGTCGCTCTGGACATCTGCTAAATGACATAAAATGTAAATGAAACATTAAGCACTGCAACAATTGGTAATATATACAGAATCATGAAAAGGTGAAAGAAAGAATTAGAATGATTGAAAATGCAGTCTGATTCACCAACTCACCATAGAATAAATCAAGTCTCTCAGCAGTCTTGCTGAATTTCAACAAATGTTTTGAGATGCCTTGAAGTGTTTTCTACAAAGGATTAAACTGTGCTGAATGCAAAATGTGGGTTTACATCTTATTAGCTATGTAATTAATTAATTAATTAGCCAATAAGAACCCACATTTTGCACAGTTTAATGCTTTGTATAACACAATTCAAGGCTTTAATGTATTATTTTGATATTTGCCCCATTGTTTTTACCTTATACTTGTGTTAATTGTGTCAAAATCAACATATTCCGATACAGAAAAAAACAAGAATTCTGAAATAGAAGAACATTTAAAATGTATTATTACTGTCATTTTAAAAAAGTAGTGTGACCTTTGCATCAGGCTGAAACCATTTAATACATACTTGTAATTGTTTTTTGTCATTTAACGACTACTTAGTTTGGGACTGGAGTCTGTTAACAAACTCTAAATGTGTTCGGTCTTGAGAAGTGTTTAGTGTTGGGTGGTTCACCTATATCCCAGTGTGTACTGGGTACTGTTTAGTTTGACTTTTTATAATTCAATCATTTATTCATTGTCTGTGTTTAATCCAATCCAGGAGACAGAGGCATGGGGCACATGGCAGGAATTATCCCTGGAGAGGGTGCCAGACCATCATGGGGCACACACACACACATGCACTGGAGCACGCTTTCTAGGGACATCGATTTATTTAACACGTCTTTGGGGAACTTGCAAACACCAAATGGCTGCTGGATCTGGACTCGGACTAGAGTTGTGGAGCAACAGCGCTAAACATGCTTCACATAGACTCCCAAACACTATATACAGTCGTTTCTAATTATATAATCTATGCTTTAGAGTTGCATACATATTAAGCATACTTTTGTAAGAGAGGCCATGGTCAAACAGAAGACCAAACAATATTTTTGTATGCTCTTAACTTTTTATAGATTTTTCACAGCATAATTAACATTCCAGTTTTACAAACACAAGCAGTATCTTAGTTCAGTATTCAATAAAATAGGCAATCCACTTCAGTGTATCTATCTATATACAAAGCGGATTCCAAAAACAGTTGGGACACTAAACAAATTAAATAAATAAATACTGAATGCAATGATGTGGAGATGACAAATGTCAATATTTTATTCGTAATAGAGCATAGATGACACATCAAAAGTTTAATCTGAGTAAATGTAACATTTTAAAGGAAAAATATGTTGCTTCAAAATTTCAGAAAAGACCCTGCATTTTTCAACAAGATAATGCCAGATCAAATTCTGCAGCAATCACAACATCATGGCTACATAGGAGAAGGATCCGGCTACTGAAATGGCCAGCCTGCAGTCCAGATCTTTCACCTATAGAGAACATTTGGTTCATCATAAAGAAGAAGGTACGACAAAGAAGGCCCAAGACGATTAAACAGTTAGAAGCCTGTATTAGACATGAATGGGAGAGCATTCCTATTTCTAAACTTGAGAAACTGGCCTCCTCTGTCCCCAGACGTCTGCTGAGTGTTATAAGAAGAAGTGGGGATACCACACAGTGGTAAAAACATATTTTTTCCCTTTCCCTTAAACTTTTGATCCGTGATATCTGTGAAATATTAAATGTCGGCACCTCCACATCATTGCATTCAGTTTTTATTCACAATCTGTTTAGTGTCACAATTTTTTTTTGGAATCCGGTTTGTAAATTCAGAAGTACTACTGTAGATGCCTGTGGCTGTGAAGGTACTTTAAATGACCCAAAACATGAAGAAACTCCTCCTATTTAGTGATCTTCGTTAAATTAGCCACACTGACTGCTAACAGAATGGAAATATCAAACGAAATATCAAATATTCCAACTTTTAAAAAAGTTTCCCAAATTTTAACATGGCATTTTTTGCCATAACTTTTAAAGATTATTAATACCATGTTCTTTGAACATTAAAGCTGCGACTTCATTACCGGTATATCTCCTGTCAAAGATACACGTCCTGTCAAAACCAAAGACACCCAACATTGAAAACCCATGTGGCATTCAACATTTTTAACCACTAAGATCAGAAGAAAATTCGTTTAAAGTAGACATAACGTGTCTATGGAAGACAGTTGAGGGTACCGTTGTCTGGTTTGGCTCATTGTAAAGGTGCAGCAGGTGCTCCTGAGCAGTGGAAGTGCACGTTTAGCCACTTAGCATCGCGGCGGTGCCACACTCGAGTCTCCTCTGACTGGCAGCTCCGTGGGCGGCCCTGGCTGTCGATGTACTGCGTCAGGCGAATGTAAGCGATACATGCTGCATCCTCACCAATCAGGTGCACGTGAGGATTTAAGATGGTGGTGTGCACCGGCTTGCTGTTCTTACTCAACACTGCAGAAAAAGACAGAGCAATATATAAATGTACAACCCTTTTAGTCAGATCTGTTTTACTAGACTGCTGAAGTTGTCTACTTCCTGACTGAAACGTAGACCGGGAAAACATGCTGCTGAGTCAACGTCAATACATTCTATCTGTTGACGTAAAGAAACCCTACATTTTGATTCACTCTCTCTAACACATCATTTATAAACCAATCTGAGCAGTACAAATTTATTCGATGAATACATACTTTTAAATATTAGATACTTTTAATCTAACCATGAAGGCAGAGTCTCTTTTTTAATCTTTGACCTCCCAGACTTCTTCCTCTTGGCCAGTCCGGATGTGATCCTAAATATTTGTAAAGCTTCTTTGACATAACTTTCCATTGTAAGCAAAAAGTTACATACAGCAGTCACATTGAAGTGTTTAAAAAAAATCCAGCAGCACTACTGTCTGATCCACTCATATTAGCAAAACACATACTATCACACCACAACCACGTCAGAGTCACTGCAGTGCTGAGAATAATTCCTAAATAATATCTCAGCTGTGGGAGTCCTGACCACTAAAGAACAGAATAATGGGAATATCAAAACATGTTAAAACAGCCACGTTTATAGGGCGAGCACATAAAAAAGGTATGAGGCTGTTAATATGGGGGTACGGACTGGGTACAATTAGGAAAGGCTACTTACGGTTCTCAAAGTAGAACTTGTGGAAGTCCATGCCTTCCACTAGGTTGCCCAGTGCCTCTGGTTCAAAGGAGGTCAGACCAGGGTCACAGATTCTCCTACAACAAGCCAAAGAACTAGATTCAGAAAATGGTCAAGGACACAGACGAAGTGAAACGTGCTAGAAATGATCAGTTGTAACCATATTAAAGAGTCAAACACCACCTAACGGCCTAGTGTGACATCAGTTAGTGAGTAAGAACTTACGTGTAGGCTTCAAAGTCTCCATTGTTGATGGCTTCAATCAGCTGTTCAGTGATCTTGATAATCTCCTGCTTGCGTGCTGAAGTCCAGAGAGGTGAGAAAGTTATTAAACCATAGCTCACAAATCCTGATTGAATCCAATTCAGATAAAATACTGTGCAAAAGTCTCAGGCCAGTCCCTGTTTCTTTATGAAGGTACAAGTAAATGCACTAAATATGTACACGCATTTCAAAACTACAAGGGGTTTTACAGGCAAAAGTCAGTATGTAGTTTGACCTGGTTATTAAGCCCATCATGAACTCTTTCGAGGGGGACTGCCCTGAAGGCTTATAAAGTAATCTCCTGGTGATGATACAAGGCATCTTTCAGCACTTCTCCGAGTTCTCTTTAGATTAAGTGCATCTTGTATTTCTCTCTCGGTCCATGTGAACCCAAACTGCATCTATAATATCAATATTCAAGTCTGGAATTTTATTTTCTTCTTTCTTTTTAATTATGCATAAACATTCCAGTATTCTAATAATTACATATGGTCATTATACCATTGCTAAAACAAATCTACTGATGGGCTAAGACTTGTGCACAGTATTGCCAACGCATGCTAACCCAGTCCCACCCCATGCAATTACTATATACTATAACTATACTATAATAAGATGCTTGAACCACACGACATGACACACAGACCTCGAGAGCCCTTAACCAGGGCTGCCAAAACTCTAGAGCATTACAATTATTTCATGTTGATAAGCTGTTAACATTGTTCATTTAATTGTCACTTCTCTGACCACGTGAAGTTTGATTATGAGAAACAGAACTGGTGATTGTGACGTCAACTTTGCTCATTTCTGAGACAATTCCATCACATAAACACCCCAACATTCTGTGGCATGATACAACAGTCAACAGCTAGCACATGCTGCTATTTAAAATATCTAATCAAAACATTTTGAATTTTTAAAAAATCGTATCGTTCTCATAATCGCAACCATTTGCTCACCCTCTGTCAAAAAACGTGATGCCGCAAACAAGACTTGACGAAGAAATGTTATTGAATTATTGAAAAGTTTAAAAAAAAAGGTTTTTTAAGGTTACATTACCAACTTGTATTTGTCAAATAATTTCTTTAGGATCAAATACAGGTGAGCGCCACTTAACATCCATCAGATCAACGAGTGTTTGCTTTAACAACTGAGGTCTTAAATTATGACAGGAAAAATATCTGTCTTTTAACACCAGACATAGTGGCCTTAAACAGATTAAAAAATGGCAAAGACATTATACAGTTCTGCTCAATTTAAGAGTATACAGTATTGTTCTAATTACCATATTTTACTTAACCATCAGATGATTTTAACCCAGTTGATTTGGTTTTTTTTTCCTCTGTGCGAGTTACTCATGTTTGTGCATGAATTTCTGCCTCATATTTGTAACAAGCTGTAAGTGGCTTACAGTGTCTATGTACCTGTCCTATTATCAGTGGTACTCCTTTGTTTGTAATACTGTTTATCGATGCATTTTTGTCTTCTGCCAAACAATAATATCAGGACCATCGTAACATCCTCTTAAGTGTTATAGCCTTCCCCGAAACAGGGTCGCAACATCACAACAACATTTTCAACAATTACTGTAAATGTCCATAAATTCAAAGTTTTGTCATCACGCAGTTTTCTTCTGAAAACACCTCATATTACATCACAGCCGACTAAAGACTCGGTGACTATGGTAATGTCTGGTCAGCATCCATTTCGATCAACCTCCTGTTTCAGAGAACGTAAAAGGCACGTAGATGTAACAGTAAGCCAGAATATGCGAGCAACGTGCTACAAACATTTTTAAATCGTCTGACACGCGTACCTTGAATTGCACATCGGCTTTCTAAATCGGTCGTTTTCCAACACAAAATCACTGCTTATTGCACTTATCCAACTGCTGTTTCTGTAAAATATCTGGAAGAGGGAACTATTTAAGTGGGTATATTTCCACAGTTTTCTTGAACAGCTTTGCAAGAAAATTGTCTTAAAGGAAGGTCACCACTTCTTAAGACTTAAGCAGGTTAATAAAGCCACATACTGTGGAGCAAAGCTAAAGGCAATGGAGACTAGAACAGGTCTAAACCTAAAAAATTATGGTTAGTCTGAAGCCAGTATATCAAAATGCACAAACCCGAAAGAAAACACGTTTCAAGAAGCTATGGTTGTGATTACGGATATGGTCATACATAATACACGAGGAGGTCCACAAGCCAACCACAATCCAATATATCTCTTTTATGAACCACTAATGCATCTTCTACACTCTGCACTCTAGCACTTACAATGCTGGGAGCTGTTGCCCGCTGCTGCCATGGGGGCTGGGGCAGATATAACAGGCTCAAGCTCAGGGCAAGAGCTCTGACCTCTACTGCTCCACGCAACACGCTTTGCATTGTGCTGAACCTTGGCTGTAAGACAATGGCACATCCAAATAAATGGGAACACACACACACACACACCAAATCACCCAATACATCACTAACTACCACACACACCCACACCAAATAAGCCAGCACAGCAATAAAGCCAACTATGAGGCTCGTCTACAAAACAGATACACACAGAGCGGGAGAATCACACCAAGAATCAAGTCACTACTTACAGCAAACCACACCACTATAAAAGCTCTAAACACAGGAAAAGCAGTTGCAGTAATTTTGACTTCAGTCTAACACCACAGAGCCGCAAATTGAGAAGAGACTGACTCTGCAGAGGCTCTATGCACAGAGGGCAGCAGATGGCAGTATTTACAAAAATAACTGCTGCACACTAAATAAGAGATGGTGAAAAAAGGTGGGCCTGGTTCAGCCCAAAATAGGTTTGGCATGCAGGTACACGTATTGCAGTACTATGTTGCACCAATGGAGATACGCAGTTTCAAAATGATTGCTAAGACTGAACAGCATGAATATCTTTCAGTCCAGGTTTCTAGGACTTCTAGCCTTCCAGATTTCTTGTGTGCTCTTTTCATCAGAATCAAGCACAGGTTTTCGTTGGGAAACAGGTCAAGGTACCTTAATGGCCATATAAAAAAACTTCACTGTGTGACAATTAGACCATTTTGTCAATCAGGATGCGTTGTGTTGCAACCTGACCATAGTTATCTACTCCTGACAGATGAAGTCCAAGATTCTGCGTCTAAATAAAAAGGCTACCAGGACTGTGTATAGCCGAATTAATATTAATTAGTTGCAGTTTTCTTTCGTTATTCTTACATTTCTGCGTGCACTATTGTGTAAAATTCGCTTGCATGTCAGGCACAACAGGCAGGAATTTCGAAATTAGCGTGGGGGTGTTGCCTGAAACTGTAGCGGTTAAAATAGTGATACCGTCTCAGCATCAGCCTCCATCTCATGCACACACTGAAGAGAATGGAGGAGCTGTAGGATCGATAGCTACTTCTCTGATTATTTCCTGTGTGATTTCTTTTGTTTGAACTGGGCAATGAATTAAAAGATGCACATTATGTTTGGTCCAGTCTCTCTTAACAGATTCGAGCAAATGATACTGGTTATATCTGTAGTTGAGAAACATCACGGATCTTCCACATACTTAACAGTGGGGTTGTTTCCCTGTCTAATCGTTACTTTACTTTCTTTTTTTTTACATTTGTTTACTGAAAAAATATTACTACACAAAAACTAACCTTGTGTGCTCTATTTAAAGCTCACTTTGGTCTCATCTCAACATTAAGAGACCAGTTCAAATTTGTGATTAGATCAACGAAAAGGCTTATTTTCATTGAGGTGGCACCTAATTAATTCCAGCCCTCACACTATTACTCGAATGACGTCAGATGTGTACGGGACTAACTGCAGATGTGCATTTTTTCACATCATTCTATTGAATATATTATTTATGTACACTATTGTATTATATGCTATCGTTTTCTATTCTCTGTTTTATTATACTCGTCATAATATATTACATTATCACTAATTAATTAATCCACATATTATACTTTGGTTGTTGTATTTTGAAATATGTTCTCTGTTAATATTTATTTAGTGTCAATGTATGTCAGTTTCGGTTTATGGGACCGACCGCTTATTCAGACCTATTATATCAAATCCTATTATATACATCTAATGTTATTCCGCTTATTTGTTCCAAAATTCTGTATAATCGGACCAAAAACAATATGTAATATCTCTTCGCGCCCAATTTGCAGTTTGCAAATTTATTTTTCAAAGAACAAAGTTGATAAGCAACAGTAGTTCTTGTTTGTACGTTCGCTATACGCGTAAATCGCACCATAAAGGTTTAATAAACATTTAATATGTTACATAAATGATAGCACGTACCGTCTTGTAATATAGGGTATGTTCGTTTAATCGGACCAGCCGGTTATTAGGAAAAAAAAAAAAACAATCTTGTCCCGATGTGATCCCATTAACCGGAATCGACTGTACTTCAAAATGACATATCCCATAATGATTTTTTGTGAGCAGTGCATCACTGAAAATGCATTAAATTTAAATAATTTAATTCTTAAAAGTGTCATCTTAGCCACCCAAGGCGATTGGGTACATTTTTAGTCTTGGTCCTTCCAAAGTTTCTTCCTTATTAAGAATATAGGCTGGTTAACATTACATAATAGAATAGAAAATTGTAAAGCTGAGACAAAGTTCCTTTAAAAAAAAGCACTATATTAATAAATCAGAATTTGACTTGGAATATAGGTTTGGAGAATGCAAAATGTTCAACAGTGATCATATGGGAACGTAACTAACACCATGATTGCTTTAGAGTTTGCTCAGTGTCTTACATTATACAACAGATACAACAGTAAGTATGGACTTAATGTTAGTGGATCAATACGAGGCAGCAGGATGTTAGAAACAAAGTTAAGAAAAGAGTTCGCTATGGTTTGGTTTCCATTTCTATAATTCAATAAATGTGCACAGTTCATTTCCTTCATACGATGAGACTTAGTCCCATTGTACATAAGTAATAACATCTCTTTTTTGTTTTTTTTTTTGCATTTTATCATCTTAGGGAGAATTAAAATTTCTGCAACTGAGATAGCAGATCGATTTCTAAAGGGATAGGGTAGAAGGTGGTGATGGGGTCAAGAGTCAGAGAACAGCTCTTGCATAGAGCAGTGGACTTACTGGGAGGTGAAACCATGGATGAAGTGTCAGTCTGAGGAGTTGGCTCCTCAGTAGCACTGCACTGGCTGAGCACTGCGCTGTCACTGTTAACCCTGCCAACTGATCGTCACATACCCACAAAAAGAACAAAAGGTGTGATGTGCTTGTTCTAAATTTTCTTTCATATGGACATTTTGGACAGAGAAACCTCTTCATACAACTCAAACCAATGGCTGTGCGTAAGCATTGCCGATTCAAGTGTAGTTTCAGATAACAACAATGGACAAAAACATTTCAGGTCATAAGTAATTCCTGAAAACCTTCCAAAACTGGATCCAGACTGTACATATCAAAGGCAAAGCCTTAATGCAATTTTAGTCTACATATTAAATATGGCAATGCATAAAGAGGTACAGTATATAGATAAATATAAAGATAATTTTTAAGTTTAATTACTTAAAATGTAATTGACATTCAAAACCATACACATCACAATGCTTACTACAGACATGACTAGGGGTGTAGCAATGCAAAAATACTGCAGTTTGCACCATGTCAGTGTTACCATGTCATCACAGATATTAAGGGCCTTCTCTATATGGACATATAATAAAGTCGTTGCATTTGTTGAATGCCAGAATGCTCAACCAAAAATCATATACGGCATATGCTCCTTCGTATCTTCAATGGAATCTGAAATGATTTAGGATGTTTAAAAATTATTGCGTAGAGCTTTTCACACACACAATCGATACAAAAAAGATGTGCGCCGATCAATTTCAGCACTTTAATATTTTAATATTTAATATTTCTACTTCTAAAAATTATTTTAAATGCAGCAGACTATTGTTTTTGGATTAGAAACGTATACAGGAAAATGTGCATCGTTTTGAAATGCTTCCATTTCAGAAATAAACATGAATGCCTTTTACTGAGTGTAAAATTAATAGTTGTTAGAAACTCGAATAGTGAACTCTGTATCATAATCAAATCGTGAGTAGATCTTTACCACCCCTTGGCATGATCTATTGACAACAACAGTGACTGACACACTGATTCTACAAACAAGACGCATCAGCTGATCATGATGTAGATAATTTTTATAGATTATTTGCAAATGTTCCAAGAATTTAGGCCATAAACTACAAAGATTAGGGGTGTGTTCTATCACAAGACATCACAAGTGCACCAACTGAGCAACAAGAAGCACACACCAACAAACTTTTACAAGCATGGGCTGTCGCTGGTAATCAAATAGAACCTAAGGAAAAAGAATACTTGTTACTTCAATACAGGAACATTATAAAGGGCCTGCTTTACAAAACTATAAGACAGAATTTTCTGCTAACAACAAATTGAGTTTATCAGTTAAAACGTGTATTTGCTTTCTCTTTTGTGAACACACAAGGTAGGTATACTGCTACCAGTTAAAGCATTAGGTCTAGTAAATGATATAAAGACTACAGGTCCTGGCTGATTACATATAGGAAAATAAAACAAACACACAAAATATAATCTTTGTTAAATCGTTGGTTTATAATGATGCCAGGATAAATGACAGGTGTAGCAGATGTTCCTGTAGATCAGCTGATAATTAGAGTAGCACAGAAATGTAGTTGGTTAATGTCAGGCTGAGCAAGGGGGCATAATGACCTCAGTTAAGATGTATAAATAGCATAGGATGTGATCAAGGAATCACGTTTCTCCAAATGAGAGGAATCTTGCCGTTTGATTCCTTCATGTGATGTTTTTGAGCAGTTTGAGCAGCAGCTAATCAACAGCCAAAATGACAGACAGTTCCTTTACAGACTGTAGGCCTAATCACTCTTATAGTGCGGTGTCAATAATAAACCCCAAGCAAAAACATCCCAGACAAAAACAACTACAAAAAACATTTTCAGGTTTAGCCTATACAACTTTTTTCATGCATCTCTTCTTTAACACAGAAAAACAAAACAAAAAAAATCTGTGCTAACAGAAAGGCATCTCAATTACACTAACAAATTACTTAATTGTTGAATGAACCACAGCTGCTGCTACCGAAAGATGAAAAGCAGGCTGCAGTATTTTGACTTGGTTCTTCATCGTTCATCGTTCACAGTGTCTCACAACTGTGGGAGACACCGTGAAAAGCACGTGGGAGTGTGTGAGCGTGTTATGAAAACTGAAGGAACACTTTGTCCAAGACAATCTCACTTTGGTAAAGAACGTGGGAACTTTGGGCTACTGGTCCATGATGTAAGAATTTCTGCAAACGGCAGCATGTACACTACTCACAAAAATTAAGAGATATTTCATTATACGAGTCCATATTTACACTTTTAAAAAGATACATGTGACCAAGGAGCAGGTAGTCGATCTATACATAAGAACATAATATATTAATCTGTAAATATAAACTCATCAGACAAATTATTTGTTGGGCTGTTTAGACTGTAAGGAGTTCAGGAGATGAATATGTTGTGCACAAACCTTAAATATTGTTTGTCACCCAAGATTTGTCCAAATTTTCCATCTTTAGCTTCGGGCTTATTAACATTTCATTAAGATTAAGTCAGATTCTAAAAGCACCAGCTTTTTTTCTTTTAAGTAGGTGAGACAGCACCAGCAGGCAGCTATCAGTGTACTAGTTATTGTAGTATTGTATTATCTTTATTCCCAAATAAAACTAACTGTAAATTTGTTAACACAAAGCTAATGTTACTGATATATGTAAACTGATATATTTCACATATATAATTTCAATGCATCAAAAACTTCAAGGCTTCCAATTCAAATGTTAGAAGTATTTCTTTATACACTGTGGCTGCAAATAGAAGGTTTTTGTAACCCCAAACTAAGTTTATACAGTGCAGCATTGTTGTGAAAGCAGCAACAATTTGCAAAACCTTCTGCATATAGATTTTATAAATGGATTTTCTCCCCATTACAAATCACAATGTAGTAATTGTTACAATTTGTTGAGTTACCTACTGTTTAAATGTATTTCCTCCCAAAAGCTACCATAACTTTTGCATATGGCATGTATTCTTCTCACAAAAAATTAGGAGATATTTAATCATGGGATATTTCTTTTGTAAATAAGCCCTCATTTTTGTAAGCAGTTCAGTTCGAGTCCATATTTACACTTTGAAAGATACATGTGACTATGGTGCTGGTAGTCGAGCCATACATAAGAACATAATACTGTATATTAATCCATTGATCTGTAAATATAAGCTCATCAGACAAATTAGATACACGTGATTTATTTTCTAATTCTTTTTGATATCTGCCCTTAATAACCCCACTTATTAATAAAAAAGTATCCACAAGTGCCTTGAATGAGCTTGCATTGTTGTATGATTCAGATACCGTTTGCTGGTACCTGTTTAACCTGCCGTTCTAAGGAATAGAAATTTGAGTCGCACGTCCATTGATTGACGTCCTTTTCCTATACCAAACTCTGTGACAGCCTATTTCTGACAATTTATTCTGTTGATGCTGCTCCACCATGTCTGTTCACAATTTCTCACCTTCAACCACTGTCAGTTTAATGCTATTTACATCCTAGAGCACAACCTAACACAAAACCACTTAACTGTAAAACCAGCTATTTCTAGACACAGTTAAGCTTTTGGAATAAATACAAA
Source organism: Parotocinclus haroldoi (assembly GCA_034779995.1). NCBI lineage: Eukaryota > Metazoa > Chordata > Actinopteri > Siluriformes > Loricariidae > Parotocinclus > Parotocinclus haroldoi. The sequence continues at coordinate 5,375 of JAUZST010069087.1, read as the reverse complement.
TTCTTCAGTCACACACCTCATAACACAGCATATCACTTTGTCTATGTACCACTTGTTTTTTTTTAATTGTAGTATCCCAAAAGGAATGATCTTATGTACTTAAATTTAAATCGCAGTTTCATAGCTATTATGTGAGACAGAGGGCAAGAAAGATCAAGGGGAGATGCTGGCAGAGCAAGTACTGCATCACTGCAATGCAACTCCTTTCAGTTTCTGCATGGTTCTCAGTTCAATGTTCCCTTCTGAAAGACCTGCTTGCACCATAATTATACCAGAAAATATGCTGCATTGTTATAAAAAAAAAAAACCTCATTCCTTAACTCATGTGTGTGAGTGAGAGAGAGAGTGAAAGAGAGAGAGAGATTTTGTCCATCTAAATCATTGACTGTATTTTGGATGTTGAGTGAATCATTACTGAATACATAAAAGGGAATTGGTGAAGGCCCTCCATCTGCCAGACTTCTTGTCATACAAAGATATTTTAGTAAAGTATTCAGCATGTGAGGTGACCCTTAGCCGGCCATCCGACATCATTTCACCACTAAATAAAGTAAGAAAATTAAGATTCCTTGTGGAAAAAGTACGATTTTCTACTCTGTGTCAGATTTTGTCAAATTAAACCATGTCCACAAGACAGAAGTCACTTCCCCTTTTCAGTCCTTTTACATCTACAAAAAAAGCCTCTTCTTCACCATAATTCTGTGTGGCCACACCCATTCTACCTGAGGTAAGATGACTGTTTTAGGTCAGCTTACAACAAAGCAGTATAAACAGTGATACAAAATATCTACAGGTAGATTTGTTCCACTACCACACAACCTAGTCTGAATTTCAAACATCATAGCACGCTGCTACCCCAGTCTAGAATCTGAATTCTCTAAGGTAAGGCTGTCTATGTTCTCAGAAAAGAAGATAAAAAAAAACATGCAGAGTACTTGAAGGGTTGATATTGTACCTTTCCTACCTTTCATGTCCTCCTCTTCTGTAGTGTTACAACTCTCCATGGACCCCTGTGACAAGACAAGAGATGAAGAGGAAAGACCAATCAAGGACCAACCAGAAAGGATGGCACAGGTCAACTGTAACAGCAGGGTTATGTAAGGTGGCAATCACAACTCCCCACAGATGGAAATTCACACAATCACAAACACACTTCCTCAGTGGAACACACCAAGCCTTGCACAAACCAGCCATGTCCAGACAGAAGGCAAGCTCAATAAGCCAGGCAGTTAGTTCAGGGGTCTACACAAGTTAGAAACACAAACCCATGTGAATTAGTTAAAGTCTGATAAGGTACAGTAAACGTACCAATGAATGCCAGAGTTAGGGCTGTTAAATATAAATTTAGGCAAGTGCATTAAAATATTATTTTCAGATATAAATATAATCCATTGCACCAATTCATTTTCCCACTGAATTGGCTGACTTGCAATTCTAAGCGAGCATCTCCAGGTTCGTCTCGGTTAGCGGCCGTAGTACAATATTAGTGGTGTTAGTGGTGGACTGCGCAGTGGAACAGAGCTGGCAGCTGAAGCCACTTACCTTGACGCCGTCGGCTGGGTTGTGCACGACAGTGGTCTGTGGTTCCTGAGGATGGTAGGAGAGAATTTACCATGCACTAGATGGGGCAGTGAGGGTTATAAAGGTCCCCAACTCCAAAACTGATAGCTTAAAACTATGCTACTGTTATTGATGCCAAGCGCAGAGGCTAAAGCGCACAAAGCCAGGGATGAAAAGCAAAGTGGTCAATAAAGCTACATAAAAGTTAAAAAGTCTGGCTAGACTGAGGCTATGCTACCAGCTAACGTGTAAGCGCAGAAGTGAACAGAAGAGCAAAGATTAAGGCCATTCATTCGTGTAACTCCATTCACCAGCCTCAAAAGATACAGAAAGTACTGTACAAGATGATATGAGTCACCAGCCTTCACGTACACGCGCACACACACACACACACACACACACACACACACACACACACACACACACACACACACTCTACCAAGCACAACAGACCACCGAAGATGCAGACCCTAAAAATTCTTTATTATAACTGTTTCTTCTAAGTTCATGTCAGTGCCCCTGTTTCACAACACTGTACTGGTGCTACAACTGGAGCTACTGGAGCTACTTGACAAAGTTATTTTGCATATATGTCGATCAGATGTTCAGTTTTAGTATTGTAGCTCTTAATCAGTTCTTTAAAATATCAAAGAATACACATTAGATAACCAAGAGTATGTGGATACCCAAGCGTCGCAACCATACACATTCAACTAATGCCAAATAGCCAAAAATTTCCAGCTAGTGCATGTCATTGTAAGTAAAAAAACTCCTATGATGCATATAATGCCTTGTGTAATGTGGAGTTTCTGGGGGGTCTGGAATGGATGAATTTAATTTGGAATAAATTGCATTTTGGGACGACTTATCAATGAGATCCGTTATACCAATGTCGGCATTACTATAATCTACAGTAAGTGTGAAACTGAGGACAAATACTTTACCAAGCTGGATGGCTCAGTATTCTGTCGTTCCATTCTGTGAGGGTGTGTGGTTTACCATTTTGTGGTTGAGCTATGGTGGTGCCTCCACATTTTTACTTAACAGTCACACAGCTCTTCAACCTGACTCATGCACATGCTTGGGTAAAAGTGTCTAGAGATTTGATGTACCTATTAGAAAAAGGTTGGATTAAAAAAAAAAAAAAAACTTCTCCAATAATTAGACAGGATATCCACATACTTTTGGGTCTTGTCTAAAATGTGACGACTTCTGGTTTAGAATTGAGAGAACGAGTTATTATTGAGGAAAGTGGCTGAATGGTTCTCTCTTTTTTTGCACGGTTTCCTTACCGTCTCTGACATGATCAATTCTACAGTACAAAAAGAAACTTCAATCATAATTAAAGAATTAAGAATTAAGAAACAATTAATCATAATTACTCTTTTCGGTTGTTTCTTGCTGCTTATATATGTTTATGCACCCTGTTCATCAATGAAATCACTGAAATACATTTTTTTTATTTCACAAGTCCAAAAGACTCTAAAGCGGCTACTTACTTCAACCAGCAACTGAATAACTTCAAATGTATAACTCTGGACACCAAAGATTTTGCTTCCTAAACATTTTTAGGTGTATTTTTAGGCTGCTGATCATTAAAATCCTTAAATATTTCCTATTACATAGCGTTTACTTTATAAAATCTTTTTTTCTCCAGGTATGATTAGACAAGTTAGGTGCTGAAAGACATGCTATAAAAGCTGCTCACATTTACAGATGTTGTTTAGATGCACGTTGACGCACATGTTCTTCAGGTATTAACGCGGTGTGTATACAATAAGATTTAATATCGCAGAGAAGATTTATTTATAAATCATAAGATTTATGGAGCAAATTTAATTTTGTTCCATCTGTCGAAATTACACACTTGAGGCTCAAAGATACACCAACACTGCACTGCCTATGAACTCTTCTTCAGACATAAAACTGGTGACCATGGTAAACTGTAGGCTTCTCTTATTTGTTGTGCAGCATGTGCAATCAGCCTAAGAGCTTGGCTCTGAGGTACTTTGAAGTCGATAAAGCATGAGCTTATGGTCTGTTACTCCTATCTGACCAAAGTATATGGTCAAATAAATGGTTTTTGATTACAAATAAAAAGCTTTTGAAAACACCAATCTTCCAGACATAATACCAGTGGCCCAATGTCTCCCAGTATCTAAGTCACTAGGGACATGTAAAGTAGACGAGGCAGTAAAAAGTTAATACACAGTCACATGGTTTTAAGACTGAAATGTTTTGCTGTCACCAGAGACATAAATCTCCATCCTTCAGAATTTCCAAGGATGTTTGACCATCTGTATTATGCAGGTGCATGGCTTTAAAGATGGAATATTTTAATACATTTAGCTATGTTAAGACTGAAAGCTGACCTGTTAAATAATGGCCACCTTCCAGAACTCACTCTGTGCCGTACACATACTGAGCACGTTTACCTGATTAGATCTTTCAAATGTTACTTACAATTCCTACATGACATGCAAAATCTGAAAGTTTTTAGGTGTGTGTTCAGCTTGACAATGTCGGCCAAAACCACACATTTTGTTTTTCAGAAAGCAAAATGGTTTAAATTATTTTGTCCTGTGAAATTAGGGACTGCATCTTCCAAACTAATTAGATATTTCTACTTCCTAATGCAAGAGGATCCTGTTTCACCCACATTTGCTTCGAGGACAAACCAATGCTTGACCCATGTGCTAAAATCTAGTAGGAATCTTTGAAATATCTCTTAATCTTAGCAACTAAATTAAATTTGTCGGAGAAATTTAAGTATGTAAACTTATGGGAGGATATGGGTGAAACAGGGTTCAAGGAAGAGAATCATGAGTAAGACAACTGTTCATGTTTAAGTCATTGAAACCATTGTAACATAACAAATGTCCAAACTGAAGACAGAAAGAAGAGAATGAGGGTCAGATGTATTTAAAAGAAAATAAAGAAAACAAACGGCGGCAAAAACCACTAAACAGAAGTACATGGACCGTTAAACTAATCAACAATAAAATATGTATGAAGAAATAAAGAGAGATGAGGTACCATCGGTGCTGTGGATGATATGCTGCTGTCTTTGGTGCTGCTGCTTACTACACTGTTTTTATTGTTGTTTGTCTGTGGCTGGGGCAAAAAAAAGACAAATAAAACAACACAATGCAAAATGATTTCCGTTCAACAGATTTCCAAACCAAATTAGCCCCAGGTCTGCACTAGGAGGGAGAAGTTCTGCAGAGGAACTGCACGCATCAATTCCACTACTACACGATGCAGAACAGTTCAGAAAACAAGGGGCGTTCTTGACTATGCTGTCAGCTTGTGCATGTATTTAACTGCCTGTGTAATACTAGCAATACTGTACGTAAACGACTGTAATCTGTCCGTGTCAATGCGGTGCTTAAGGGAACTAAACAAAGGGATTGTCATGCGCTCCAAAAACATATTAATAAAGTATATGTTGATGGGATCTTCCGCTAAACATTAATGCTGCTCTATGGTGATCCTAAAGTATGAGAAGACATTTCAGATTAAATAGACAATGACCATCTCCTTAGATAAACTGGTACCTGCGGAAACAAAAATAACTGCACATCAATGACATCTACAAAACACAAGCCCTGTATATTAGTATAGTAACACCCCTGCATTATAGAAGACACTTAAGTCTGTGTGAAGTAAGGCTACACATCCCTGACAGTCCAATGGTGCATGCAGCGAAACAGAGCTAACATTATAATTACTGAGATTTACATTACATTTACATTTTCCAGCATTTAGCAGACGCTCTTATCCAGAGCGACTTACAATTAATACAGTCTTACATT
>JAUZST010069076.1:0-22077 GCA_034779995.1 Parotocinclus haroldoi | reverse complement strand
TATATATATATATATAAACATCTTCAATCAGAAGTGTTCTGATGCAGACTCGATTGTAATTATAAACCACCGTAGATGGCAATTTGGGAGAGTAAGCAACCTATGGTTTTACAAACACAAGTATGTGTGTTGACTGAATCAGGGCCACAGACTAAAATGTTTCTCTGGGAATGGAAATTATCCATGCACCAAAGAGAGCAATGCCCACAGGCATTACCTATGGTGTGGAATGGATAGGGCTGAAATTATCAGGGAGGATACAATCATTGCATATGCATAAGCCATTTGTGGAAAATGTTGCTACTGTGGTGCATTAAGGCAGAAGATTTTTGGTTTGCGTTCACACCGTGTCAAACTCAAGAGTAATCTGTAATCAACTTTATGCAGTGTGAATATGAGACTAAAAACATTCATAATGTATTTTTTCTGGAACAAATGACTCATACAATTTAACCCAATGACATGCTGATGAGCAAAGAATAAATATGTCATTTCATAAAGTGCAGGGCAGTGGCTCAGTGGTTTGTGCTTTAAAAACATTTCTTTTTGCTTTTTTGGAGTTTTATTTTGAAATATGTAGAATTTTTAGAAATGCAAATTTTTTAAAAATGCTGTGCTCCTTACATTTGGCTTACATATTTGGCTTATTTCATTGCAGACAGTATGAACCTGTCTGGTGAAGTAAAAATGTGATATCAACACATGATTATAATCATGATATGGTAAAAAAGCAGTGTCCACTAAAGGCTAAGGAACAAAGGCACAGTAAAAAAAATAAATAAATAAATAAAAACTTTTAAAAACAATCTTCCTTAATGAAATATTTTTGCATATCTTTCCATCTATAGTGCAAAAGATAATTCATTAAAGGAATCTGGAAGAATCAGTGGATAAAAGGCAGGGGTGCAAGCCTAACCTGAAGAGCCGCGATATTCAATCCCTCAGATGGCACTGCATCAATAGCTGATATAACCACATGGGCAAGGGATTACTTTGGAAAACCTTCAACAAGCACTACGATGCGGAATTACATTCACAAATGCCATAAACAAAGAGGACCATCCAGACTGTTATCAGTATCAAGTCCAAAAGTCAGGCTCTGTCATGATATGGGGCTGTGTGAGTGCCCTTTGCAAAAGTTTTCTTCAGTTCTGTCATGGTAGCATTAATGTAGAAACATACATTATGATTTTAGAGTAACATATGCTTCCTTCAAGTCAACATCTTTTACAGGAACGTCAATGTCTTTTTTCAACAAGGCAATAGAGTCACATCTGAAGAGATTAGCACTGAAAATACTGAACTCGTATCCAGTATTTCTTTGCGGAACATTGTTTTTTAATTCCAATAATTACATTTCATACATCACATTTGTTGACCATTGGAAATCCTCTGCCCACCTTTGCTCCTCAAAAACTCAGCATTTTGCCGACACACTGCTTTTGTACTAAATCATGATTACAATATTATAGAAAATATATTTCATCAATGATGCACTCACCAATGATCCTTCTTCTGTCTGAGTATCTCTCTGGATCCAGACCAGGTCTCCTTGTACAGGCCTGGTTCCTAGGGTCTGCAGCCTAAATGAGGCTGCATCATTCCACACACGGCTACAGTACGAGTGGACATAGAAGACCCTCATGCTGTGTGGCAGACTGAGCCATGCATGACTGCATCCCTCTGGGCCACTTCCATACCGATGCAATGCTCGAAGAATTAGTCTTTCTCTGGCTTTATACATAGGCATTAGGGCCAGGCTTTCTTTGGCATTCCCTGTAGTAGAACCCATCATACTTATTTATTCATTCCAAAGGTTTATTATTAGAAGCAGAACAGTGTATATTCACATGCAGAGTTTATCAATAGGTGGACCTACTAATAATATCCAATGTATGTTTTTTACTAAGAAGATAGTTAATCAAAATTATAGTTATAGTTAATAAACCTTATTGCAAAACAACAGAAATCGCTCAGTACCACGTGGTATTGTTGAACACTGAACTTTTTAACAGTTGAAACAGTCAATTTGAAGAGGAAAATGTCATTTCTGGTAAGAATTTGTAATGTTTTGCTGTGTGGTGTGACAAGGTGTATTTACCTGTATTAAGGAAATGTTGCTTGGCTTTATTATGAAGTTCATCACCTGTTCCTGGGCTCAGGAACAACTTGATAGCAGTGTTCTGAGGGGAATACAGGATAAGAAACAGCAAATGTACAGTCATTGCCAAAAATATGAGAATGACAGAATTGGTTTCCACAAAGTTTGCTGCCTCAGTTTTTGTAGAACCTTTTGTCAGATGTTTAAAAAGGTATAATGAAGTACAATTTCAAGCATTCATTTTTTAACTTTTGATTGACAAATACATCCAGTTTAAGCAAAGACTTCATAACTCACAAAAACTTTTGCGCACAAAAATTAAGGGATATTACAAAATGAATATGACGAGGATCCCACAAGAACTGCTAGACAATCTGATCCTGTGGCACGTCCAGTTTGACATGTTTCTGCTCACCCCCATGAATATATCACTTGCTACTTAATCACGATAACGGCGTTTGTATCTAATTTGTGTAATCGAACAACTTTATTTGACTTTCATTTGCTTTTCTGATTATGTTTAATGAAGTTAAATCAAAAATGCTTCTTTTTTAATTACTTCATATTCATTTATAAATATCCCCATATTTTTGTGATCAATGGATTTAAGGTGTTGACCGTTCTCCTTTAAGACTTCTGCAGTTCGGCTCTGGGCAATATCTTGAATCATGGCAACCAATCTTGCCTCATTAGTGTATGCAATTTTTTCAGTTTTTGTTTGTCCACCCTCTTTTTTAGGACTGACCACTGGTTTTCAATGGGATTGAGATCTGGAGAATTTCCTGGCCATGGGTCCAAAATTTCAATGTTTTGTTTACCAAGGCCCTCACTTTTGCCTTGTGACATAGTGCTCCATCAACAAGGCATTGGTCATCTTTAAATTGATCTTGTATTATTGGGAGAAGTTGCTCTTGAAGGATGTTTTGATACCATTCCTTATTCATGGAGGTGTTCTCAGGCAAAAGTTTGAGCAAACTCACACATGAATGGTCTCAGAATGTTATATTGTTGGCTTGCCACAGGAATCATGCTTAATAATAATGCGCTACACTCTCTGCAAAATGTCAGTCTGTCCTTGATGTTTCTTGGAAAGAAGTGGCTTCTTTGCTGCCCTTCTTCACACCAAGCCATCCACCAAACGCTTTTTTCTCACCGAGCATTCAGCTACACTCACATCTGCAAGTTGCCATTCTAGATCAAGCTCTGCACTGGTAGTGACTCGATCTCAAAGCTGCATCCTCTTTAGTAGACTGTCCTGACGCTTTCTTGACTTTCTTTTCTGCCCTGAAGTCTTCCTACCTGCAATTAAACCACTCCCTTTGAAATTCTTGATGATTTGATAACAGATTGATCAGGGTTTTTGCTCTTACAAGCAGCATTGTCCTTGCCTGTGAAACCCTTTTGATACAATGATGGCTGCATGTGTTTCCTTGGAGGTAGCCAATGGTTAACAGAAGAAAACTTAAAAGCACCACTACCCCTTTATTGCAGCTAGTCTGCTCTTTTCATCAACATTACAAAGTAACATCAGATATCGGTCTTGTCCTCATGAACCTTTTCTCCTGAGCTAACAAGATCATCACTGAAATTATGTTAGCACGACATTTTGTAGGACTTTAAGGCAGTGACTGGAATGCACTAGTTTTTGTGATAAAAACTTTTTATGACTGGGAATGGGCATGACTTTGCAATTAAATGCAATTCATCTGATCAATCTTCACAATCTAGATCAATACACAATTCACAATAATCAACTGATGAATCAAATCATGATAACGTCATAACCTGCGCAGCAAACTTTGTGAAAACGTTTAAATGTTTCATTTGTTAGCAATTGTTTACATTTTTTAAGCAATGTGGACAACATTAAAATGCTTAAAGTCAAATCATAAAAACTTTACAGTAGATAGATCATAAGCACTTCCGCATGTACAGTGCAATGTGAACTTAAAGAAGAGCTGTATCCATAATTAAATAGCTGATGAAACACATTACCGAGACTAAAATGAAAACAAGACTAGGGCATTTTACTAGGGCACAAATAGATTGGACACTGGAAAATTGGTAAGTACATCAGAGTAAGCAAAGAAGCAAATGAGGTGATGCAACCATCATGAATGGTGCATTCCACTGTACAATCCTCTGGAAGCAGTGTTCTGGGGTGGATTTAGTTGGCCTGCTCTAGTCTGAACAACATTATTTGGCAATAAAATTAACTGAGCTGAGTATCTGAATGTACTGAATGACCAAGGCCCTGCCATTATCTCCCACCAACTGCCATCTACAAATGTCAAATTCCAATTGAAATTGTAATCATATATCTGACACATAAAACACTTACACTTTAAAATAAATGACTGGCTTTATTTTACCATGTCCTCCTTCAGAAGTGCAAGTCCCACTTGGTCCGTTTGAATGTCTTGGCTATTCCCAAATCTCTGTGGTCCATAGTAATTCACAAAACCCAGTGTCTGCAAGATGTAAAAGTCATCACGATAGATTAATTTCAATGTATATGTGATCTATTATGTTGTTTGACATACATTAAATATGTGATTACTGTCATTCCATTTGATTTAACTGTTGCAAATGAAATAGGATTACCATCACATTTTCCACAGCCTCTTTCACAAGCGTTTTAAGGTCTGCAGAACTATTATGAGGCCTCAGGTTCCGGACGACAATGTCAAAATGGTTTCCCTTTAACATTCCAAGATGAAGGGGTTGAGATACTGGACGAATATTTGACAGTTGCAGTCCTTTCGCTTCAAACCCTGAGACCTTTCCCAGCAAGCTAAAAAACAAGCTAGTTTAAGCATGCCACACTGCACCACACTCAAATAATACACAAAATATTCGCTTGGGTAAGTTTTATCTTATCCCCTCAAAACACATCAAACGCACAGCAGCATGGCAGTACAACAACATTCATATGCGTACCAGTTCAATTTAAATGTGTTATGGTAGTAGTACGTAACCCTTCTTACTAGTCTGGGGAGATCTTCTTTACAACCATAGATTGGTAGGTAACAGCCCGTTTGTCTTTGATGCCAGCATAGGAGAAATCAGATGGAAGAATTCCAAGCAATGTTGCCATATAGCTGATGGCTTCTAGAGTCTCAAGGTTTTCTTTCCGTAGTGTGAAAGCTTTTTAAAAACAGTAATAAAGAAATGCACTGTTAGATTTTGTATGATGAAATATACAGATCCAAACGCCAATTCTGCAAAACTACAAAAAAAATTTTAACCACCAACCATAACAGGCATTCCTCAAATTCTACTCAAACTCTACTCACTTTCACTCATATAATGTCCATTATGTGCTCTTTGCTTCCATTTGAAAAGCAAGTGCCTCAGCATCAGACAGACACAGATTTAAGCTCTGGTACGTTACGTTGTTGTTCAACTAAAGAAAACCTTAAACTCAAACTGCAGTTTGATAAAACAGACAGCTACACTTTTCAAAACCTGTCCAACTGTACGCCCACTGCCATCTTTCTAAGTTTGACACCATCCCACATGAATCCAATTCCTTAGCTCCCTAAAGCGACAACCATTGAACACCTATTGTACAGCGAAGCAAGATGCTGTTCTACTTGCTTCAAGGCACATGATAGGCTGTTCTATGGCTTTTCCTTCTACAGGCAGAACTATGGCATCCTCTCAGTCTCACCTGTGTAGATATCAATCCGATCATCACAATCTGCTGCAGTCCTCTTCCTCGATGGTCTTCCTCTGTCTCTTAGCCGTACTGTAATGGCAGTCCTGCTCTGTGTTATAAAGCTTTTCGTCTCCACTAGCTTCCCAAACCTCCTGTTTACCAAATGATGAACAGCTGTTCGGTGCTCTTTGCTGTCATCTGGTAAGAAAGTGAAGGTGGAACCTGGTACTTTGGAATCTTTGAACCTGAAGAAATCCTCTGCTTCCTCATTAGAAACAAGCTTTGAAAGTTCTCTGAAGTCTGGGTCCTCCTTCACCCTGATCTCTGTCTGGTGGGTGATAGTCATGAGAAAGGGGTAGTTGTGCTTGACAGCTCTGTGTACACTGGCTCGATGGTGCTTATCTGAGAAGACTCCAAGGGACATTTCTGTGCCGTTCTGCTGATCAGCCCTGCTACTTTCACAAATTATGTTGGTAAATTCTTCTAAAGCTTTGTTTACAGAAAAGCCCAAAACTACAGAAAGGTCAAAACACTCCTGATTAAAAACTCCATCCTCATTCAGATTCAGGATAGCATCTGTGTTTTCATCGGATGATGGTTGTTCAGTCTGAAGCTTTTCTGTGCTGGTCTTGCTGTCTTTGTAAGAAAACCACGAGGATGCAGAAGTACTAGAGTTAACAGGTTTCTCCGGAGTATCTGTTCCGTTCACTAGTCGCCCATGCATGTCTATCTCGATGACCACAAAGTCTTCGGCCGAGTTCTTAATGCTGCCTTCAAATCCTTCATGTTTAGTGATCATGTAGGGTAGAAATGAACTCTGTGGTACTGGGTTCTCCATCCTAACTTACAATACAAAACACGTTTAATTCTGTCCGGAGCAAACCTTTTTTACTCTAAGCAGTTGTTTTGAAAACGATTTATTAACCAGATACTTTAAGTTGAAGAGAACAATATCCTAAAATACGAGTGATACAGTGGTCCAAAAGTTTTTAAGTATAACCTTATAGAAACGAAATGAAACGTGTCTGTGTTTACTCACCCACGTTACAAACGACTTCCTTTTCACGTAGTGAACGGGTTTTGAAAAACAGCCTTGAGAGCATTACCACCACCAACTGATCTGGAGAGTGACCTGTGTTTAATAATCTAAAACATTGTAAGATACCCCCAAACTCACTTATACACAAACATCAATACTATCGATAACAAGGTTTCTCATTGGTATCAGATCGATACTTTCGTTTTAGTTTCAGTAGTAGTAGTTTTTGCTGTTGTTTTTTTAGTACAACTACTACAACTACAACAAAAAAACTACTACAACAGCAAAAACTACAACAACAACAACAACAAAGACTACTACTACTATTAGTACTACTACAAACACTAGTGCTACTACTACAACAACAAAAACTACTACTACTACTACAACAACAAAAACTACTACTACTACTACTACTCCTATAACAACAAAAACTACTTCTACTACTACAACAACAACAACAAAAACTACTACTACTACAACAACTACAACAAAAACTACTACTAAAACAACAACTACAACAAAAACTACTACTACTACTACAACAACAACAACTATGTATATGTTAATTAGGTAAATACTTAAAATAATATTAAAGTAATAGTAAAATTAGGTAAGTAATACAATTTAAATCAATATTAATATTTAAGTTAGTAATAAAATAAGTAACAAAATAGATTTTGTCCTCAGTTTTCAGTGAGAGGTCCTTGGAGGCACATCGTCTCCTGGTGACTAAATGATGGAGGGAGTTACTGCACTCTAGCAGGACTGGGTTCAGCTTATGAAGACCAGTAGAGTGATACCGAGGTGGAGGAACATCCAAGTGTGTGGTGCTGGAACTGGTACCGGAACATCTACTACTACTACTACTACTACTACCTACTATTAATAATGACAACAACAGCAGCAATATTATTATTATTGTTGTTGTTATTATTATTATTTAAGTATCATGCTATGTGATTATGATTGTTATATTATTATTATTATTATTATTGGTAGTAGTAGTATTATTATTTTAAAATATTTTATTAAACTTTATGATAAACTCGTATTATATTTTATATGTACATATGTAATTGTTTTATTATAGTAAAGTGTCTGAGTTTTATTGAAAGCATTAACAAATAAAATGTATTATTATAATTGTAAAGCCTCAACATCACATATTTTAATAATGGCAAATAGCTTCACTTTTTGATTATTTTTATTTATTATTTTCAAATTCACAGAAAGATCACCAATTTCACACAGCACTGTTACATTCCTCATAGCCAAACTCTGAGAAACTGGGACTGTGAATGACAAGCCACATAGTACTCATCCAAAAACCAATAAAGATAAAGTAACCTCAACAATGGCTTTGGCAGCCTTTCCAAAAGTCCACAACAAAGCATACAACACGTCCTGTGACTGCTGCCTCACCCTGTATAGAAAAACTGGGTATAGCAGAATTGCCTGATCCAGTGAAATTGAAGAACACAAGATGCAGATCTTATAACACATTCTCATATTATTTATTTCTATAATGAAGGGCTATGAAAATGAGAAACCAAAATAAATTTAAATCTGAGGCTGTTGGAGGGACCTAGGTAGGCAAGTCCACCATCCAACACCCCTGTACCCCATGATCTGAGAAAAATGCTGAATCGGTTCTAGAGTGGAACACTTAAATGTACTTTTGAACAGTTTACCTGCCAAGTTTCTGAAGCACTGCAACAAATTAATTCATATTATTCCCCCTCTCAATTAACTACACTGGCTACCTTTTGCAAAATAGATCCAGTATAACATTCTACTGCTAACCTTTAAAGCCCTTTTGCATTTGCACCCATTTTCCTGAGTTGCTTCTTCGCTATCCAACTTCTTTCTCTCTGCAATGTTCAAATATTATATTATATTGTCCTCGGTGGGTCGTAGGGGATTTAGCATAGCGGTTTCTTCTATTTGTAATTTTTGTGCCTCTCCATCTGTCTTTAATATTATATTGTTTTGTTAAGCATCCTTGGGTCTTATGTGTGTTTTATAAATGCAAACTAGTATCATTATGGATGTAATATTGTAATGTTATGTAATGTTGTAACATATGTAATGTTAATCGAAACAACGCCATCAATCAAGGCTAGAGGTAATCCAACTAAATATTAGTGTGATTTATTTTATTTAGTAATAGAGAGTTTATTTAGAATGAGAAACTTCTTGCGAAAAAGTGGTTGAGGGCAAACTGAACCTTATTATTTAAATCATGATAAGTCCATAATCAACACTTACACTCCTGACATACAAATAAAAGTTTATTTTCTTTAGTTTTATGTACATCAAATTGTATGACAGTTTTGATAAGAAGGGTGACAAACAGCTTCATAAACATATATAGTTTAGCAAACTACTCATTTTTCAAGAAAGTGCTTCCTCCTTGCTCCCTGTAGTATTTTAAATGGAAACGCATTTAGTTGACTTCACTCCCCCACTTCCCTCCATTCTTCTACAGTCCACTGGTGGCCTTTTGCAAAAGCTGAAGCATAGCAGGATACACAGGGGCAAAGTTTCTCCCCTGTCTAGCTGTGACAGACTGAACATAGGCCTCCACAGCTGATCTGTAGGAGAGACAGATGGAGATGCATGTACTTATTGACCTCACAAACAAAACATTACCAAGACTCAGCTAGATGATGGCAAAAGTACTGTGACGCACTTTTTCGTAATTACAATATAATCAAATACACATAACAAAAATGATAGAACTTTTTATTTTCCACATGAAGAAGATCCATATGATACAACTTAAATTGCAATTCAATCACCGTGTAGGACACTTTTTCTAACTAAGTTAATTATATTAATTATCTATACATGTAATATCCTGAGGACAGAAAAGGCATCCAGTCGGTAGAATAGCTCATATGGATTCCATGACAATTGCAAAGACAATGCTAATATAATTGACCATGATCCAGCCAAAAATTAAATATAAAACAAAGTTCTCAGAGTCCATCCTTACTTCATACACGTGTTTTGTGACTGGTATTTATTCCATTCATATATTTTGATGGCCTCCGATTGTGGCAAATGCAAAATGCAGTAATCCAATTTGTTTTAGAATCTCTGACTACTGTAATCCTCTAAGCACAGTTCTTAGCCACTCATCTCGTTATAAAACAAAAACCTTACTTTACTTTGTTAGTTTTATGCATAACCTAGCCAGTCCTAACCCAATCAATCGATTGATCGATAGATTGATAGATAGATACAGATTTTAAATACATGTAGAGGTTACCTGATTAGACTTAAGCGGTCCTTCTCTGCAGGGTGATCATCCAGCCACTGAGAATACCGCGCAATAGACCACTCTGCTCTCTGGGTATAAAACCACATTTCAAAACTTTATGGTAACATATTTGCTTAAAACAGAACAGTGCTATACTTCACGCTAAAGGTTTAACTTATTTTTCAAATATCTAGCTAGTTTCCAACTTCCAAAGAGTCGCTGAACTTACGAAATATATGCATGCATATCTGTACCTGATGAGGAGATTTGAGTTCTGCTGGGGCACGGGAGAAGAGGTAGTGCAATATAGTGCTGTATGGAATTAAATCACCCACTGCCTGACTACTGGCTATGTTCTCAGTAGTCTGAAACAAAAGAGGTCTGAAATGCATACACACAACAAAACACGTTATTCAGAAGTTTTATAGAACAATTTAATAAAGTAAAATTACTAAACCAGAATTACTGAAGACTACCACTTACACTGGTAAGGCAGAGAGGATAACAAGTGAGCTACTTGGAAGAAACCATTATTGTTTGTGTTTCAATAATCGCAACCACAAGTACCTTTGTAAACAAATTATGCTCAAGAGTGATTGTATGGGTGACCCGGCCCATTCAGTTCAACCCTACAGACCTGGCTTGATTGTGCTAATTGTGCTAAACTCAGTCAGGATTGTTGGAAAAGCGTTTTATGCCTTGAGTCTGCAATGCTGTCACCAAAGCAAACATTTTAATAGTCTTAAATTTCGAATCATTTTGACTAGCTTCAACCTTTTTGCAACTTTAAGGTAAAAAAAAAATATTATAGCATTAGAAGTATGTATGTACACACTTGTGTGAGAATGTCATTTGTAACATAAGTGTTAAGTATCCTGTTTTACTTGAAGGTCACAAACAAGGTAGAACAATATCTTAAGTAGAATACACGGGGAAAACGTTTTACCCTCAAATGTTTTGCTTTCTCAAATATTGGTTAGATTATGGTAATTAAACACAAAAGCATTAAATGACATTTGTTTAATTGAATAGTGACTTTGTCACATTGCTTTAGTTAAGCTTACCTCAATGTTTTGCAGCTATACTTATTAAAATATTGTAGAAAAGCAATTCGCTGACATGTTGCACTTCATGATTTTGTATGCTTTAAGCATGTTGTCAACCATCTCAATATAGTTTAATGCTCTGTAGTTGCCTTCATTAAACTGGGAAGCAGCTATTCTTACAAACACAAATGGCTAAATACATCATATTTGTTCATTGAACATACATGTTCATTGTTTGTACGTTTTTTCTTCAATCTTAGTTTTACATGAAGAGGAGGAGAGAATATATTTGTTGGGTTGAGAACTGCTACACTTTTCTAGAATGACATGGTTATGGAACAGGCAAATCATTTTTTAATATAACGTAAATATAAACTTCAATACTTCAAACATCTCCCAAAAGTGAGTAAACCCCTCACATTTTTATAACTGTTTTATTTATATCTTCTCATTGGACAACACCCGAAAGTGAAAATGTCCAAAGTGGTTATATTTTGTGTGGCCACCATTATTTTTTCAACACTGCCTTAACTCTCTTGGACATGGAGTTCACTAGAGCTTCACAGGTTACTACCGGAATCCTCTTCCACTCCTCCATGACAACATCACAGAGATAGGGTTTAGGCCTGGAGATTGACCTTTGCTCTTTTTAGCAAGGCAGTGATCATCTTGAGGGTATGTTTAGAGTCGTAATAATGTTGGGATACTGCCCTGCGGACCAGTTTCCAACGGAAGAGGCTCATGCTCTGCTTCAGTAAGTAACAGTACTTGTCAGCATTTATGGTTCCCTGTAGCTTCCCACAGCCAGACCCTTTTTCAGAACCACAGAGTCTTTTGCCATGAAGTGACATGTTGAACCAGTGACCAGTATGAGAAAGTGTGAAAGTGATAACACCAAGTTTAGCACACCTGCTCCCCATTCACACCTGATACCTTGTAACACTACGTAGTCACATGATATCAGGGAGGAAAATGGTTAATTGGGCACAATTTGGCTATTTTCACTTAGGGGTGTACCTGAATTTGATGACAGTGGTTTAAACATTAATGGCTGTGTGTTGAATTAATTTGAGGGTCCAGTGAATTTACACTGTTGTACAAGCTGTAGACCGACTACTTTACATTGTATCAAAGTGTCATATCTTCAGTGTTGTCCCATGGGGAGATATAAAATAATTACAAAAATGTGAGGTGTGCATTCACTTTTGTGAGATACTGTATATCCTATTAGTAGTGAAACTCATTATGTGGCACTGGTCTTATGGTTGGGGTATATAAGATGCCTTCTTTTTTACTAGAGAAGCAATATACATTGTTCAGACAAATGTCTGATCCATCTGTTCTTGCCATGTGACTAGAACTGCAAATGCCACTGACTTTTGAGTACCTCTGACCAAAGCTCTCCGGTTGACTGCACATGTTGTCAAATGTGAAGAGCCAATCTTTTGGTCACCAATCTTACATTTAAAGTGTGCCCCTTTGACCCTTAAAGGGTCTCATGTACTCAGATGTAAGAGTATGTACTGCAGCTACTGCAATATTGACACTATATTTCTGTATTAAATGTTACAAGACATAGTTAAGCACAATATTAATTTTCTATGCTATTGTCTGAAGAAAGTGTGTCAACATGCAATCTGAAAATCGGAGCATCTAATCTGATTAAGCATGGCCAGGAGTGCTTAAAACAACACTGGCACAGGACCTACACCCAAAAGTGTTCAGGAAGCAAATTCTTTGGTGCCAGTGATAGGGCTAGCACACTCACCTGAATGAGCGCAGCATGCGGTATGCTTTTCCAAGGTCGGATATTCGCCTACAAAGAGGAGCCACAGCAAGCTCCATCTGAAACACATGCACACAACAGGGAAATACCTGATAAATATAAAAGCAAGCAATTAACTCAAACATACTAAAATCTTGTAATCTCACTTTCTCACTGTTCCTAAAACAAAACATTAGAACCACATTTTGATCGATGTAATAAAAATACAAGAACACAATTCAAAATCAGAAGCAGAAACCATTGGGTCGGTATGGAAAAAGAAAATATAAAAAGAAAACTACTTCTTCTTACACTTTTATATCATTCCAGGCATAACGAACTCATGTTTTGCCTGGCCAAATTCATTACTAGCTCTAAATGTCCCCCGCATTTGGAATGTGTTGCAGGCATGAAATGCAGAAATGGATTTTAATTAACAAATTTGTTAATAAGTTGACCAGACAAAACCTGAAATATACTGGGTTAATAAAAAAAATCTAAATAAATGCAAAGAACACATTTTTAGTTTGCATACCATGCCAAATAGGTTTTTTCTCACTGGGAGTTGTCAAAATACACAGCTAACACAGTGTTATGTTTTTCACATAAATGTTAAACTTTTAAAGATCAACAAATGCATGTATTGTCCAAAGGAAACATTGGGCTATGAACCAGCCCTATACAAGCCATGTTTATGTTCATTTATAAGTTTGTATACTAAAACGTTTGGTGAAAATAAATACCGGTAGTTGAAAAACAACAGTAGAACTCAGGGATATGCTTCAAATTGAAAGTAAGAGCACTTCTAAACGCACAATGTGAAAGGAACTCAAGGGATTGGGACTAAACAGCTATGCAGGCTGAAGAAAACCACTTGTCAATTAGGGTAACAGGCAAAAATGGCTTTAATTTGGTATGGAGCATAAACACTACACTCTGGAGCAATGGAAGAAGATCGTGTGCTCTGATAAGTCCAGATTTACCCTGTTCCAGAGTGATGAGCACATCAAGACAAAAAGAAAGGCAGCAAATTGTTGCACACATCATGCCGAGTGCCCAAAGAATGAGGTCAGCTGACTACCTGAATATACTCAACAACTAGGTTTATTCCATCAATGGATTTTTTCCTTACCTGATGGCATGGGCATATTTCAAGATGGCAATGCTTGGATTCATCAGGTTCAAATTGTGAAAGAGTATTTCAGGCTATCATATCACACATTGATTGGCCACTACAGAGTCCAGACCTGAACCCCATTGAAAATCTTTCAGATGTGCTGAAAAAGGCTTAGGGGAAAATTAATGCAACTCTGTACAGAAATAAATTCTGTGACATTGCCGAAGTTTGGGGAAATGATGCCACAGTGAATACATGCCGTAATCAAAACTAAAGGTGTCTAACAAAATATTAGTGTGTGATCTTTTTATTTAGCCAGACACTATGTAAAAAATAATAGACAACTTTCACAGTGGATTTTAGCAGACATCTGCACTGAGCAATAGCTATTCTGTAAAATATACTATACATATTTTAAACACCCTAAATAATATTTACTTTTACGTCAGGTGCACAAACATTAGTTCCTTATGGTTTGAATGTTAAAACAAAGAAATCAATGCACTTCTACCACTACACAAAGTAAAAATGTGTACTATTTCTTTTCACTGCTACAGTCTAAGATAAGCCCTGGCAAGTAACTGGATCAGCTGAAGGCTATAAACCAGCAAACTGAAGGACAATGTTGAAAGATGAAAATATTCTTAGGATGACGCAGAATATTACTTCCTCACCTGGGCAAAGTCAGCAGCCAGTCTCATTTTGCCACCTTCACCAAGAGGACGCAGTAAGCAAGCATGACGTATAAACAGGATGATGGCACGCTGGGCAATTTCCTCCGTTCTGTCATAAAGGAAGTCCACTGACTGCAACCTTCGGAAGTAGTCATTCATGACCCTTGCAATAAAACCCTGCAGCTCCCGCATATACAGTGAGCAAGGCATATCTGGCTTTTCTCCTGCAGAGAGAGGACTGGGGTACACAAACACACACGTACATGTATACTATAATTGAAACTTATTATGTGATGTAATACAGATAAAACACGGCACTAGACAAGTGATTCCTTCCTTAAAATGTAAAATGACTTCAGTAAGTTTTGCGGATCCAGTACATTTTTTCTTGATGTCCAATGTCTCCCATGTCTGCAGATTTATTAATCACTGTTAAATTTACCAATGGATTCATCTCATTCAACTCAGTTTTGCCAGAGGACCATGTCTAGTAAAATAGCTGGTGGTTTCAATTTTCTGGCATATTACAAATTTCGAGGCAACTGTACTGCTTTACTGCTGAGAACTTTCAAAGAAACACTGGAAAATTCCCAAAGAAAGGTTTCATACTGTCGCCTCACCACAGTATTATGAGGGAGGTCTACAGAAAGTTCCTTAAAATTCATGATTCAATTTTATCCTGACATGCAGTGGGAATTTGTAGCACAGTATTCACACAGAAGTGTGTGACTTTCTGTACTATTCCCATTCAATTTAATTTGTCATAGCTACACTATTATAAAGTTCAAGAAGCATCTAAAGCTTAAGTGAAGCAAACCATCACCTCACTTTGTAAAAACACTTTGCAAAAAACACCCTCACAAAAATCATTAGTGTAGGCGGATTGGCAAATTACAGTCCTCACACGTGAAGGGGTCCGAACACGTTCCAAATCCCCCATTCCATCCCAATTAAATTGTTTTGTTTTAGGTTCTATAGGACTTATGGAGAAAAAAATCCAAAAAATACGATGCAGTGAACAGCATTGAGCATCGTTATGGGATGTTGGCGCTGTCTGAGTGTAAACTCACCCTGAGAAGTCTTCTTGGTGCATAGTAATGAGAATGGCTTCCACAGAGTCTGTAACCGACATCAGTAATGGCTGGAGTGCACTACCCATCAAAGCCTGTACTGACTAAATCAAACAGAAGGCCAGCATCAATGCAACATAAACAAAGAATGCAGCCAAACAGTTACTAAGCAACAGAGAAAAACTGAGTTTCTCTCAAAACCCCCAAGGTTTTGAAGTTTTAAATTCGGTGGTGTTCTTTAACAAGGGCAAATGAAAAAGAACTATTATCATGCGTATGCTCAAAAATGATTAAAAGAATAATGAGGATGCAATTGGTATAACTAACAGGAAGACTGTATATTAAACAGTTTATGGCTATATAAGCAGCATGATGGCAACATTCAGTTTTTTCAAAAGGCTTAGAAGTTGCAGGAAATTTAACTCTCTGAAATCTGTTTTGTTGACTATTCATCCAACACTTGAATAGATTGTGGACAGTGCAGGAATGATCCTGATATATTCTGTTACATTTGTGGTTGTATTACAACACCCTAACAAAGGAACAATTGTACCTGACATTACGAAAAGCTTATCATGCATGGGGTTAATCTGGGTGACCAGGACAAACCTTAGGAACCACATTAAATATGAAAGGTATGTGCTGAAAACCTGAGACAATGGACTAAAGGCCAGATGACTCCTACTTCTGCATGGTAATTATTACAGGCATGAAAACAATGACAAAATCTTCAAACCAGTATTCAAATTTCCCCACAGATATAAGACCAGCTGCTCACTGAGACAAAGTCATTCCAATTTTTCTAAAGATTCCAATGATGGAGATTTTATGGCCTCAGAAATAGATGCCAGAATGTGCTAACCATTCACACAAGCTCAGTCGAATGAGAAGATCTTGATCTGCTGACTAGTTACTGTGTTCAAGGCTAAAGTAAAAGAACCTTTTCTCTTCCAGTACCACATTTATGTATTGTCAAGAACAAGGACACGAAGCTTGTATACTGCATGGACATCAAATGATTTATTGAGTCAATAGTATGTTAGTTATGTAGCTGAAGAATGGAGGATCTGTATTGACAGTTTAAACTGGAGTCTAAAGTGTGTGTTGCTTCACAATAGCTACAAATTAGCTTCCTTTCCTATTGCTCACAGTAAATATGAAAGAAACCTATGAGTCTTTGAGAACCATTCTACAAAAAAATCTAATATAATGATCATTGCTGGACGGTATGTGGCGACGAAGATTATATCAATGTTTTTAGGACAACAAAACAGTTACCGAAGGTTTCTTACTTCTTGTGCCTTTGGGAAAGCCAAACAAAGGCATGTATTAAGCAAACAATAGGCACCTGGAGAGACAATTCTAAGATCGGTGAAATGAATATTAAGAATGAACCACTTATTAATCCTCAAAAAGTGTTGGGCCCCCATTGCATATAAAATTGGGACTCCTTAAACAGTTTGAAAGGGCTTTGGATGAAGATTGCGAGTGCTTCAAGTACCTGTGTACCAAAAGGTCTTGCTTTTTCACATTAGAAGTTGAAAGCTGGTATATTTGATGGCCCACAAATTAGGCTTCTAATTAAGTACAGAGAATTCATCAATATCATGAAATCCATATACATTGACTGTCATCAGTGAAACTGCTCAACTGTTGCTCTCCGAGCTAGCTTTTCAAGGTGCAGCTTAAAATAGCCAGTTCCAGCTAACTAGATGGGTAAATCATCTGGGACATTTTCATAATATTTCTCCCTATAAGACATTCTATATCAAAAGTGTCAAATTCAGGATATGATTATACATAATTATGTCGTGGCCAAAAGTTTTGAGAATGGCAAAAAAAGAAGTTTTTTTGCTATCTTTGTTTTTTTTATTGCCTCTGCCTGCTGTCCTTAATGATATAATAAAGTACATTATTAAGCTTATAAGTTTAGGCCATTACTTTAAATTTACAGTGTTGACACTTCTTCTGCAATTCGCCTGGGCATATGCTGGATATCAGCATCGGGGTCTTAATTAATGGGAATGGTTTTGGAAGGTACCAAACAGCATGTGGGGAGATTCATTCAAGAAAATAGCTTTACTCCAGTTCTTTGCAGTCCAATCTCTATACCTCCTGCAGAATGTCAGTCTGTCCTCTGCCACTCCTGAGCAAGCTCTGCACTAAGCACTTGAAGATTTTTATTATTTGATAAATGGTTGATCAGGGTGCTATTTTACAAGCTGCAATGTCCATGGAACCATGATTACCAGAAGAAAACTACTACTACCCACTACCACCACTACCCACTTAAAGCAACCAGTCTGGTCTTCTAATAAGCATGTGTGATATCAGCCGTCTTGTCCTCATTAACTGTGTCTCCTGAACTAACGGGATCATCACTGAAATTATGTTAGCAGGGCATTTTGTAGGGCTGAAATGCAGTAATTTTTGTGATAAGGTTTAAGGGCATTTTCAGGGCAGGGAATGCATTTGCAATTAACTGCAATTAATCCGATCAGTCTTCACAATCTAGTGTTAATACAAATTGCCATCATAAAAATGGACGCTTGTGAAAACTGTGCCATTCTCAAAACGTTTGAACTCCATAACTGTATTTTGGTTACCTCCAAAGATGCTGCAAGTACACGCTCTGCTGTCAGAGGAAAGTTGGGAATTCCAGATATCACCTAAGCATATAAGGAAGAGTAACAGGTTTTGTTAGTTAGCACAATAAAACCAATAAATAAATAAACTTGTGATGTTAACTCATTCATTTTAGGTTTTATCAGTTATTACTTAGTTATTTACATAGATAATGTATCTGCGCTTTGTTGTCAGCTATTTTACCAGAAGCCTTATAATTCAATTTTCAATTTAAGTCAAAAATATGAATATTAACTGTCATTCCTGTATATGCATACATGATACAAGCAAAACAGCTTTGGTAGACCTCCATGATCAGTACAGGTGATACTCACTTTGTCCACACACTGTTGCAGCTGGTACAATGAATTAACCACTGAGATATTTCTTCTCTGACCCTCTGTTAAAGGCCCAATCACCTGACTGGCATCCCCTTGTGTACAGAGCTGAAAAAGACCATGTTAGAGAGATCCCCAAACCTCTGTACCTAGAGGGTCAATTACTTGAATTAATAATGCTAGAAACTACCCCAATTCACAACAAGAAACAACAAGATTCACAAAAACGTTCACCAAAACTGGAAAATAAAGCCAATCCATTATAGATCGAAGTTATGCAACTTTCCCGTTAATGAGCTGTTTCTTTTAATTAATTTATAGAAGCAAATTCCCTAAAACAGTGGTTCCCTAAACTGTTTTGTAGTGCCACCCTTCTGTAGATTGTTATATTTGAATCCGCCCACTCTGACACACATTCATATCTTCTGCTTCCAAATTCAACTGGAATTTGATTGAAACATTGTAATTCATACAAAACAGCAACTTCTTGAACCAAATAAAACCCAATCATACATTACCCTTACATTTGAATTATTACAAATGACATGCATTGTGCATTAAATTTCTCTGTCTGAGATTTTTTTGCCTCAAAATTGCTTCGTTCATATGCCTTGCCATGCCCCCTTAAAGGGTGCACTCCCCACTTTGGGAACCATTGCTCTAAAAATTTGGCCAAAAATGGACACTAAACTGATGTTCCCCTCGCACAACAACTGTACATTATAGAACCAAACATTTGTGGATGCCAAAAATAAGAATTTGGGCACCAATCCTGGATGATAAACCGTTTCACTGTTGGCCAGTGTTCAAGTCAAAGCTGCCAACCAACTCAAATTCTCCAACAAAGCTACTAAAGCATTTCTTTATGGACAGTTAGGAGCCAAAATGTGCAAATGATTTACTGGGGGAAGTTAAAGCCTACAAAGATGTAAATCACAAAGGTGTACAACTTATTCTAGTACCGGTTTGCCTATGGAGATTACAGAACTGTATGCTCCATATTATTATTAACAGCGTTTGTAGCTTAAATAACAGTGCACTAAACAGAAATATAGACAATAGTCCTTTGACTATCATTACGTGAAATTTGAGAGATGCTTGTCTTCTGTCTAAAAATCATTTTAACCATACACTGATAAAGCATTATGCCTCAAAGTATAAGGACTTCGACTAGGTCACAGGAGAGGGGACAAATTACGAACTGTTCTCAGGGCGTTGAGCGATCAAGGCTCATTGATGTGCATGTGAAAGGAGAGCTATTGGTCAGAACCAACAGAAATGCATCTGTGGCATCAGTCTCAAAAATGAATGCTGGTTACAGTGAATGTGTTAGAATATCAATGCATATGCAAATGGTAACCACAGCTTGTGTAGTTTAATTTAGAACACTGTCCTTGGGCCGTGTTGTGGATAAAACTGCACCATTAATAAACTTTTGTGCTAGTTGTGACACTAAGTCAGTCTTAATAGGTTATCTGGCCTCAGAGATATCAGAAATTACCTGGAACAGCTTGGTAATCTCCAACATTTCACTGAGAAACTAAAAATCTGTGCAATATCATTATAACTCTTACCAGGTGCTCGGACTTTACACAGAAGAGCTGCACTGTCTTGGCAATATTTTTGGCAACAGCATTAGTCAGCCCAGTGTCGACCAAAGCTACATTCAGCTCACTGCAGGACCATAGAAAGGATAGTTATTTGGCTGCAGAGCAAATAATTTAATCATATAATTAGTGCCTTTATAGTGGATTGTCAAGTAACAACCTGGCAATGGTTTTGATGATACTGTCCATCTCATCATTTGAAGGGGGGCTATGCCCACCTTGCGGGAACACAAGGTTGATGGGGTCAAACAGACGTGAGAGTGACTTGGACAGGTAGGCTGCTTCATACGGCTGAAGAGAGTTTTTAAGGGCTTTTTCTGGACTGGAGGAAAAAAAACAGGTGTTCTTTGCTCAGGTGATGGACTATTACACATACTGTATAAGACCATAAAAGTACTATAAACAATTTATATAATATGAGAGTTGTGAGTCACTTAACACACTGTATCATATGAAATAAACATGAAAACACAACTTAAGCTTTTTTGGAGCTAAATAATTTAAAATTAACTACATTATTTCTAAACAACTAATATCTCAAAGGTAACGATTCAAACACAATTGATAAAGATGATCACTGCAAGATGATTTCAGTTAGTATTACAACTAAGCACAGTGGTTACTAAATCAACAAGGCATTTATTATTATAGGTAAATGTGCATAAGCATAGCACTAGTTTCTGAAAAAAAAATAATAGTCGATCTTGAAATGAATTTGGTAACATTTCACAATGAAAAAAAGTGTGTTTGTAGGCTCAGACTCACTCATAATCTTGTTTGGCATTTGTGAAGAGATCCTGAGTATCAGTTTCAGGTACCACAAAATCTAGATCAAGCCCTGTACCACTGCTTCCCAGTACTCCCTGTATATTAAAGTTGTACTGCTGTAACCGCTTCCACAGCTCATTGTACAGTCTCAGGAACTTTGGAAATTCTCCCTCAAGAGCCTGCCTCAGGAATGTGGAATCTACGAACAGAAGAGAAGAGTTTACAACAGGAACAGGTATATGTGGTAGCTGCCCTCCTAGATCAAGCGTATTTGGCTGTGCATATGCAATTAGTACAAGAAAATGGAGCCCATGAAGAAATCTATCCAACAGTACATTTTTATACAGTCAGATTAACCATATAGTTCTTTTATATGGTTTTATTGCTTATTCTTCGCTACTGGTGTACACACAGACATAGGTCTGCAAAACTGAATAATATGCAGTACACTATATACATGTATATTGTATATATGTATAACATGTGCAATGTTCCGATTTTTAGGATAGACTCGTGTGCATGTGTGTTAGAGTACGTAATAATGTGCAAACTGTGATACAAATAAGTATTTGTACAATCCAATTCATGTAGAAAGGAATAGTGTGTAGCAGTTTTTTTTAAAGACGGGTCAGCTATTTAAGGAAATAAAAAAAATACTGGTCCTGTGTCTGGTCTTATGGGTGTATAAGGTTCTACAGGTCCTTCTCAAAAAATCAGCATATTGTGATAAAGTTCATTCTTTCCCATAATGTAAGGATAAAAATTTTACTTTCATATATTTTAGATTCATTGCACACCAACTGAAATAGATCAGGTCTTTTATTGTTTTAATACTGATGATTTTGGCATACAGCTCACAAAATTAGCATATCAATAAAAGGTTCTCTAAACGAGCTATTAACCTAATCATCTGAATCAACGAATTAACTCTAAACACCTGCAAAAGATTCCTGAGGCTTTTAAAAACTCCCAGCCTGGTTCATTACTCAAAACCGCAA
>JAUZST010069065.1:0-22078 GCA_034779995.1 Parotocinclus haroldoi | reverse complement strand
AGAGAGAGCGCGATATAGAGAGAGAGAGAGAGAGAGAGAGAGAGAGAGAGAGAGAGAGAGAGAGAGAGAGAGAGAGAGAAATGGGATGGAAAGTCCCTGACCTCTCAATACCTGAAACCACATACCATTACTTCACATTTTAACAGGAGTTTAAAGCTTGACACTGCAAAAGCACATCTTGTAATTGTATCATTCCAAGGACTTTCAGTATATCAAGTCTCATAAACATCCCATCTGATCTAAGATCAGTCTTTGATTAGGGACAAAATCCTACAGGGCTGGGAATGTTTCCAAGTCTACATTTATAAAATCTGAATATCATGATGATGAGTTGTTTTTGAATCTTATTGTTTTTGCTATGTCACACAATATAGACAAATCTGATGTTTTATGGTCTTCACAACAAGTGCTTGAGACCTGATATAGTAGACATCAGAATTTTTACATTCTGCATTTACAGAAAATCCCCAGCCACTGGGAGTGTAGTCCTTACCTGTGAGTCCCAAGCCTGGATAAATGCATGAGTGTTGCATCAGGAAGGTCATCAGATACAAAAGCTGCCAAATCTACTATGATCCACTGTAGTTACCCCTCACAGGGGCAGGTGAAAGACGATATATACATATATAAAGGCTACACAAGGTTAAGAAAATAATTATATAGAGGATCGTATAGTTTATAAACTTCTGTTGAATCATCAATACATGAAGTATCAAGAAGTTAAATGAAATTCCCCTGCTTAATCTTCTGGCGGTACATTGATCCAAAATTGTAAAATGATCACAGAGACAAGATTTGGATGCTCATTTCCTGATCTAAGCCAAACCACAGACTTGTGTGTTGAGCTGAAGCGGAGGGTTTAAAAGAGAAGTATCTAGGAGCTCTCTCAGTGTCTTTACATTTCATTCTCCTAACTTCTTAAGGGCTATACCTTTTTGACACACATGACCAACTGTGTATATGCAGAGCCCCGCCAGGCCAGAGGCACCTCTAAAAGAGTCAAACACTGGTCTCTGAGCTGGTGGGTTAGCAAACTCAACTGCTGCACTACTGAAGAAATGTTTATATCATCCATAAGATCAATACCAAAGGGTACCTTCACTGAGAACATACAAACACAATATACTCACACCAGCACTCACACAGAGCAAAGTGGAAATTAACCTTGTGTAATACTTAGAGACTCCAGAGAGCCTGATGGAAATAAAAACAGGGCTGAAGCGGTACAGTGATTACTGTGATATACAGCCCATAATGAAAAGTTTCCAAACTACACTGTCCATGCAGACAGCCAATATACACACTCTTTTCAGACAAGCACGTTGGCTTTTATGTCCTGTAGATGTGCAATGTAGAGCCCTCTACAGGACACAGCCTTAGTGTAGTATTGGATTATTTGAACTTTTGACTAGAGGAGAGTTCAAACAGTCTTTTTTTCTTGTCTATCAAATGTTTGAAATTTCATGTCAATTAGTTGATGATTACTAACAGTGAGCACTTAATAAACCACTTAATTAAAAACAATTACAGATTTTAACTCTAGATCTTGAAGTAAACCAATTTGGTGGCCAGAAATATTGGATATCAGAGCCAGACATAATAGACCCAAATAAGCAGCTACACTTTACAGGCCCCAAAAACTTGCAATGTGCAACTACCAATATTCATAAGCGATGTGCTTAGAATAAGTGGAAATGGCCGTTTTGTGGGCATGCACAGAACCACCAAATGTATTAGACTGTACATATGTTAATGACAAATGACATAAATGTTAATGAATACCAATCGTTTCCAAGTTGGGCATGCATGCATGTTTCTTTATAATTAGCATACAATTACCATAATTCACTGCTCACACAACCTAACCTAACACATCATATGAGTGTTGTTTCATGTTCAGTTAAACAAAGACTGTAAAAATGGTGTTTAAGATGCCAAACATTGTACATTGAAGATGAGAATTTACTCACTATGTGTATATTTAAAAGGTAATTTATATTCATGCCAGCACTGTCTCACACAAAGTCTTTTCTCGTGAGATGAGCATTCAGGTTTAGTGAAAGTTTCTCTAAATAACAGGCTGTATGATGAATCAGAGCGCTTGTTAAGCGTAATTTTGTTTTATATTATTTATGTATTAGATAATTATAATAATTTAATAATAATGATGATTACTTTGTTGGTACTTTAATTCAAGTACTGTCAGGTCTAATGACAATATGGTCTCTCTGGGATGTAAAGAAAACTTTACACACTTTACGAACTATTTATGCACAATTTTTCTCCGTTCGTTTTTTTTTTTTTTTTTTTTTTTTATGAATTTGCCCCAATTTGTTAAAAAGCTACAAAGTGCAGGTTATAAAATCAGAGTAAGTATGCATTCCTCATGGGTTTTACCAATAAAATAAAATGATCTGGTTTGTTTTTGTCCATGTAGTGTACCTACAACTTAATTATATGGGCATAAAAAGGCTAAAGTTTTATTTGATTAATCATGAAGTTGAAAGTCAAAATCTAGGTGTCAGGAGTGGCACATGCTCTTAAAAAGTACTTCTCTGAAGCCTTGGCTGTGGAGGATAAATCAAGCCCAAAGGACCGTACTGGGCCGAGTGCAGCACTTTGATGTAGTAATGATGGAGACCATGTCCATGGCAAGCAGGTCTCACTAGACGCTCTGTAAACCACTTCAGTGGGAATCCTTAGAGTACAATAAATATGTATGGCTCCTGAGGGAGTTGTAATGGATCTACAGTGGGTTGACTGACAGGTGGAACCTGTGGCTTGAGCTCCGTGAAGTGCATGAACACACACCTTCATTGATCTTGTTCTACCAAGCGCATTGGTTCCATGCTGTGAACCCATAATTTACAGTACTGTGCAGAACTCTCAGGCCACCATTAGATTTGTTGTTTTATGGTATAATAAATACATATAACATATTGTCAAAGGTTGTACCCAAAACTTTAAAAGCAGCATTTGTCACATTACTGTAGCACATACAAGCTGTTTTCTTTCTTCAGATTTTTTTTAGAAGGTTGTATTCTAATGAAGAGATAAATAAATAATTATAATGGTCATTATACCACTGTGAAACATTGTAATATATATAATATAACGGTGGCCTAGACTTTTGCTGTATATTTACCAATGTATAATAATAACATAATATACACTGATCACCCAGCATATTAAAACCACATTACATGTCAAATGAATGTCCACATGAATGGTGCCATGTCTTTCCTATGTAAACTTTAGACACAGCTGGGACCAACCAACATGTCTGCCACATTCCATGTTGCATTTCCTTTTTGATACATTGCTCACAAAAATTAGGGGATGCTTATAAATTAAATATGCCATAATGAAATATCCCCTAATTTCTGTGAGCAGTGAATGTATAGATATACAATTGAAAACTTCATTATATCAATTGAATTGCCATAATTTGATTAGAGTTAATAGTTTTTAATCAAAGACTGATGTAATGATCTTGGCAGGCCATTGCATGCGACTGCTGCCATGTGTTGCCTCTCATTACAGGGCTTCCAACTGGCATTTTTCAGTAGGTCAGTGCTTACTCACATACAGAGTATAACACTTTTTGTACTAAAAAAGTGTAAACACCAGATTTATCGCCATTTATCAGATCAGCTTGGGTGCCAGCTTCAGCATCCGACAAATGTACCGAATATACAGGCCCAGCTGCAACATCTGAGGCAGATGTGAGATAGCATACCATATAGAACCTGTTTGCCTCTGTACCCAACTGTATCTCATCTTGTATCCAGGCTAGAGGTGGCCCAACAGGGTAACTAGAGCTTTGTTTCAATAGTACAGTTTTCCCCAATAAACGTATCATTTTACTCTAATAACAATATAATAATATAATAAAAAACACTAACATAGATTAGCATTACAGTCATATAGAGTTCTCATTCAATTTGACCAACCCCTTCTTGGTGACTTATTTTTGTCAGTGAGTGTATCAAGAGTTAATTATCATTATTATTTTTGTGATTGAGTACACTTTAATAAAAAGAAATGTCACAATTTGTTCCTTTCTCTTAGCATTAAGAAATGTCCACTAAGCATCTCTGTAAAGTCACTCATGATAAAAAGGGCTGCTAAATACTGTGAAGGTAAATGTAATTTGTTCAGTAGTGCACTAATCCTAACCATGTACCAACAACAAATCTTATACTAGTGCTAACAATCAAATTTCGACTACATATTCAGACAAATTGAGGAATGTAGTCAGAGTGTAGACTGAGTGTCAGGTGCTATGGAAAGATAAGGCCATGCTGTGCTAAGTGGAGCTTTTGCATGGGCTGACCATGATAATATTATCGTAACCTTTTCCTTTAAAACTTAGACTCGATTCATTGTAAAACTGTGATTATGTTCCTCCCTTGAGAAATGAGGTGTGCAAATATTATCTTTAATCTGTAAAAAAAAAAGCAATGGATGGAAAGAATGCAGGAAGGAACATGTGGTCACCTACCTAATCTCTGCTAGAAGACTCTCAGTTCTACATGATACTGTGTGCTTCTGATATGATGCCATTTTTTTCTGATTGTGAACAGCTTGGTTGTGATCATCTGCCTTTTTCTCAATATAAAGTTCATTAAGTTTAACAGAATTAAATTTATATTGGAGCAGTTATGGAGCCCAATTGTAACATGTGACAGCAATGAGAGATTATGAATGCTTGTAGAACCAGGTGTGTGTTTAATTAGTGGTAATTTGAAATTGCTATGAGCTCACCACTTAAAGTGGAGAGAGCCTCACTTTAATTACTTCTAGACATGCAATGTCTGGAATGGCATCGTCTCCTTAAATCTCAGCCATGTGTGGGTATATCTAAAAGTCAGTTCACTTAAAACTAAGTGGATGTAGGTGCAAACAATTGCAAAAAAAAGTGTGTGGGTGTAAAAGCGAGAACATAAGATATGGGTGGGCTTGTGTTTGGGGGTGTGATCTCACTACCTGAGTTTATGGGTTAGTCCTGCTGCTTTAATAAGGAAATGTAATAAGTGCCAGCCTTTGTATGCTTCACAACAGGTACTTCGACAGCATCAGTCCTGCTACATGACATGTCTGGAACATCTGGGGTTGACACTGCGGAAAAGGGGATTATTTCTGCAAAGCCTCTCCTGTCTCAGACACCAGTAATTGTGTCTCATTATGATGCTCAATCAAGTCGATCTGTCCAAAACACAACTGTTTCAAATGTAGAGTAGTAGAGTGCTCTGGTAAGACACATTGGATTCCTGAACGATATCTGTGATAAATGCTTTATTGAATTATATAAATCCACACAGGAAAAACAATAGATCCGAAATAGATGTGCTAAATTTAAGAATATCAAGGGATGAGATTTTGTTTCTTCTGCATTTTGTTAATCTGCATTTTACAAATTTAGTGGGTGCTGGATGTGCATGTGTGCATGTATTGTGGGCATTTTTTTAGTTCTACAATAACTTTACAATAAAATTTACAGAGGTGACAACATTGAAACTGGGTAGGTTATCATATAAATCAAATAATCAACATAACCATTTTATCAAAACATTGTTTTCATTTTTGGAGGAATGCTTATGGCAGTCCATACACCTTGATTGTTATAGAAATGAATTCTTTCCCAGCTGTTTACAGACTGTTATGCTATCTGGCTAGCTCTAGCAGGCTTTATTTTTGATTATATCTTTTTATGGGACAACACTGAAGATTTGACAGTTTGATATAATGTAAAGTAATCAGTTAACAGCTTGTGTACTGTGTAAATTTGTTGTGCCCACAAAATAACTAAACACATAGCCATTAAAAGTAAGTACACCCCTAAGTGAAAATGGTCAAATTGTGTCAATATTTTGTGTGGCCACCATTATTTTCCAGCACTGACTTAACTCTCTTGGGCATGGAGTTCACTAGAGCTTCACAGGTTGCCACTGGAATCCTCTTCCACTCCTCCATGATGAAATCACGGAGCTGGTGGACGTTACAGACTTTGCGCTCCTCCACCTTCTGTTTGAGAATGCCCCACAAATACTCGTTTAGGTCTAGATACATGCTTGACCTTTACCCTCAGTTTCTTTAGCATGACAGTGGTCATCATGGAGGTGTGTTTGGGGTCGTTATCATGTTGGACAGCTGCCCTGTGGCCCAGTTTCTGAAGGCAGGGGATAACGCTCTGGTTCAGTATGTCACAGTACATGTTGACATTTATGGTTCCCTCAGTGAACTGTAGCTCCCCACAGCCGGCAGCACTCATGCAGCCCCAAACCATGACATTCCCACCACCATGCTTGATTGTAGGCAAGACACATTTGTCTTTGTAATCCTTACCTAGAGTCATCATACACGCTTAACATCATATTAAACAAATAAGTTTATCTTGGTCCAAAGGACATGGTTCCACTAATCCATGTCCTTAATCTGCTTGTCTTCAGCAAACTGTTTCTGATCTTTATTGTGCATCATCTTTAGAACAGACTTCTAAACAGAGACAACAGCCATGCAGAACAATTTGATACAGAGAGCAACGTTTGAGCACCGACAGGCTGACCCCCCACCTTTAACCCCTGCAGCAATACTGGCAGCACTCCTAAGCCTATTTTTGAAAGCCAGCCTCTAAATATGACACTAAGCACGTGCACTTAACTTGAATAACCTGTTCTGAGTGGAACCTGCCCTGTTAAATCCACCGTGCTGCAGCTCACTTTCAGGACGTTATTTAGAGCAACAATTCCTTTTGAAGAGCAATAACACAAAATTTAACACACCTGCTCCCCATTCACACCTGAGATCTTGAAACAATAACAAGTCACATGATACAGTTGGGAGGGAAAACAGCTAATTGAGCACCATTTGGCCATTTTCACCTAGGGGTGTACTCACTTTTGTTTCCAGCAGTTTAGACATTAATGGCTGTGTGTTGTTATTTTGAGGGCACAGCAAATTTACACTGTTATACAAGATGTATACTGACAACTTTACATTATATCAAAGTGTCATATCTTTAATGTTGTCCCATTAAAATATATAATAAAACAGTTACCAGGTCTAGTTGCATCCAGCTGACAAATCCATCCATTTGTCATTGTTTAATCTTCTACTCACAAATAGTCAAATAGCACACCAAACATCCAAAAATGCTAGACGGTCAGCATTGTAAATGCAGCAACACTGATATAAAGCCAAATATTTAACATAATAAGCACTATGAAACATTCAAACAAAAAAAAATCATCAACATTTAACCAAAACTGTACATATTTCATAAAAAAAGACACAGAGAAGAATGGGTCAAAGATTGAAATAACTACATAACTAAAATCCTTATCCTAAATAATCAGTTAAATAACCTAAAAACCTAGTTTACCTCTCACGAAGTTAGAGTGCTTCATAGAGGCTTGTCACTAAATGTTAAATCCCATCTTATACTCTTTAAATACAGATCTGGAGGAAAATGAGCAGAACTTGATGGGCGTTTATCGCCCAGATGCAGGGTCACAAAATAAATGAAACAATTTAACCCTCATGTGTAAATCTCATCAGCCCTTTCCAGTTAGCCACAGTCTGGCCTAATTGAATCCAGCAGCATTGCCCCCACTTTAAGGAGGGGTGGAGAAAATGGAGAGATTGTGAGTGAGAAAAATAGAACCAGGATTGGAGGTAGTGGTTTAGTAATGAGGACTCAGTCACAATCTACAGTGCCAGAAACACATGGCAATTTTATGGTCAATTGGGCCATGCATCTGGAGCTATACATCACTGAGCACTGTGTAGTGAAACCTGGTGTCAGCTCCCACATACACACACGCGCACATGCACACACACTCAGACACACAGTCAGCTGTACTAAGTGGCTGTTGGCTGTGTGGTGATATGCTCCATCAAAACTGCTTTAGTTACAACCACAGAGCCCCAAAGCAGACATCTACAGCCAGCATTAAGCAACGACCTGCCATTTTCAGTTATTCTAATTAAAGCAATTAAATGTAAAACAACCAGTGGTTTGCTCTCCCGATGTATTGTGTATGTGTACAGCAGCATTATTGGAGTTAATAAAAAGAAAAACATATTATATGGCGATGGGCATTCAGCGCTGCTTGAATTTCATGAATTATTTTTTAAAAAATTGTCTTTTAGGTCATAAATATGGTTTTCATGACATTTAAAAGTAGATTACAAGTACCCAGTTAAACAAATAAAGACAATACATATTATACCTGTTCATTTATTTAATGAGGAAAATAGTATTATATTATAATATTATTACATTATAATAATTCAGTATTGCATATCTGTGAGTGGTAAAAGTATGTGAAACTTTTAGTATCTTGTGTGACCACTGTGTTCAGCAATAACTTTAACTGAACATTTTAGCCCATTCTTCTCTAAACAACTCATTCAACTCTGGGATATAGGCGGGTTTCCTCACATAAACTGCTTCCACAACTCTTCTACAGTATTAGATTTCGGATAAGACTTTGACTCGACCATCCCAAACGCTTACTTTAGTCTTCTTCAACCATTTTTTGGACCAGTAAATTATGTTCCTAGAGCTGCTGTTTTACCAACATTCTCTTGAAATTCACTTCACTGACAGGAATCCTTACATTTTCCTTAAGAATTCGCTGATATCATTTCAAATTCATTGTTTCATCGATAATAGCAAGCCCAAGATGCAGCAAAACAAGCACAAATCATGATACCATGATAAATTAGAGAATTTTCCTCAATAAAGAAACAGCAGCGGTGAATACTTTGGTCTAATTTAACTTCGTTTTCTTTTATCTACTTTCAGTACTCGTGTGAAAATCTGATTGTGTTTTAAGTCATATTTAAGCAGTAATGTAAAAAATTATAAAGGCTGCACAAACATTCAAGCAAGACTGCAAGATGTAATGAGGAAACTGAAGCTAAAAAGAGACTGAACAATAAAACATTACAATGATCCAAAACCTCAAAATCAACACTGAACTATTTAAAAATGAAAAATGACAATTTTTTTTTGCAATGTCCTGTATAGTCACAAGACTCCAAAATAATAATTGATAGTCTGTGGGTAGATTTGGCAATACAAGCAAGATAATAAAAATATTTCTGAACTACAATAATTCTGTATGAAGAGTTGTGGAAAATCCATAATAGGAATACAAAGACTTTTACATACTACAAGAAAGGATAAAAGCTATGACTTATATACTGCTCACAAAAATTATGGGGTATTTAAAAATGAAATATCCCAAAATTAAATAATTTTTTTGTGAGCAGTGTATCACTCTCATTTGATCAGTTCCACTGTAGTCTAGGCCGCCCATGGAGGACGGGTCCCCTGTTGAGTCTTGGTTCCTCCCAAGGATTCTTCCTACCATTTTGGGGAGTTTTTCCTTGACACTGTCGCCCTGGGTTTGCTCAACTTGGGATTGGCCTTTTACATAATTGTATTACTGTAAAGCTGCTTTGAGACAATGCTACATTGTAAAAAGCGCTATATAAATAAAATTGAATTGAATTTAATTGAATAGTTTATATTTTTCTCTACGTACTTTGTTAGTATGTACGTACTCTGTTCTCTAATGGTCATGATTCTCACAGGACCCCCATGGATCAGGTACTATTTAGGTGGTGGTGATGTGTAAGTATGTGTTGTGCTGGTATGATTGGATCAGGCACTGCAGTGCTGCTGGAGTTTTTTTGTGTGTTCACACAATGTAAATTATATTCTGCACCATACTGCTTCACCTCATAGTAAAGTGAGAAACAGTAACTCATCTGTTGTTGCAACGTTTATGTTAGTCATCCTGTAATCATGAATCTTTCAGTGCTCACAGGAGGCTGGTGGCTGGACATTTATAGTTGGTGGACTATTCTTAGTCCAGTAGTGACACCAATCCAGCAGCACCGCTGTGTCTGATCCACTCATGCCAGCACAACACACACTAACACATTACAATAATATTAGTGCCACCGCAGCACTATGATCCACAATGATCCACCAGTAAAGGGGTTAACAAAGACTGTAGAAAACAGATGGACTACAATCTGTAATTGTAAAACCACAAAATGCATCTATATGGTATGTGGACAATTGACAATTATTGTACAAACAAGAATACCAAATAAAGTGATTGAATAATTGATTATATGCCCTGCATACTTGAAATTAAGTGATGAAATCCAAATTACCTCTATTGCAAGAGTGAGTTGAGACACCGGAAAGGTAAGATAGCCAAATCTGTGGAGTGCTACCATTAGCAGGCAGCGTAGCATCTCCATCAAAGCGGCGTTTTGCCTGAAAAAAAAAAAAACCAAGACATCTTCATCCAAAACTGTCACTTATTATTATTATAAATGAAAATGTGGTGACATCTTAAATGGAGCACGCAGCTGCACTTCATCTGACAGTTACCCAACTATCAACATCCATAAACTGTTGAAAACCAGAACACTAATACAGTTAGAACTCTGGATACATTTTATCATTGGACATTTGCATTTGGGTGGCACACACAACACACATGCCACTTATAAGCAACCAGTTTCAACCAGATAGTTTTAAAAACTGATGAACTAATACAATCATTACAGGGCCAATATTAAATTAATAAACATT
Source organism: Parotocinclus haroldoi (assembly GCA_034779995.1). Taxonomy (NCBI): domain Eukaryota; kingdom Metazoa; phylum Chordata; class Actinopteri; order Siluriformes; family Loricariidae; genus Parotocinclus; species Parotocinclus haroldoi. The sequence goes on along the minus strand of JAUZST010069065.1, from coordinate 11,454 downwards.
GTTATCTGCATTATATAAAATTGGTAAAACTTGAGTAAAAAACCACGTCTTTACATGGATTATATTTTTAAGTAAATGTAAAATGTATGGTCAAAATAATGTTACCTGTGGTCCATCATATAGCCGAGACATGTCAGTGTGAATAATATGTATCCAGACATAAGCAGCACATGTAATTGAGACAGCATCTAGAGAAGAGAAGCATAATAAAAGACTGATGTGATAACCACTGTTCAACTCCTGTTTTTCAGGTTTCTCAGGTCTTTGGAGCTCTGATATAAACTAGTTAGAGAAAAACTCAGTAGACTAAAGCAGTGTATTATGAAGACCAGCTAAAACAAGAGCATAAAGTTAATCATATGTAAGGATTACTGCAAAAGCAACCTACTTTAATTATGAGATTGTTACGGCTATAAATTGCAACAAGGTGCCGCCTGTGGTTTGGACCACGTGACACACTGTCCCCAGAAATTTAGTTTGGCAGAACTAATTAACACATCCACATTATACAATTTTGCAACACTGAATTCTCTCTTGGCCTTGCATTGCTAGAAAAGCATTCCCTGTGGGCTCCATGCTAAAGTCCACTATTAGAGGCGAGAAACTAAATGGATCCGTTCAGCACGTGAACCATAGCTCTACCACTGTATCCCTCATGTGGAAGGGTTTTAGTTTCGTTGTGAACGTTCATTAGGTCTCCAGTAGACTCCTGAGTCACTTGGGGGTCAGGTCTGTGTCATGCATTTCACCACATATTACATAGGAGTCCTAATGATTTCTGTAAGTACCTTAAATATGTTATGTGCAAACATTTGTACACCCTTAAATAAGTTTCATTGACAGCTACTTGAATTAATTTTCCACATGCATTCATAATCTTTGGGTTCTGCTATTCACCCCTCTGTTTCAGAGACGTGCTTCAGCCTTGATATCTCTTAGTGCATTGTGCTTGGATTTTCTATTCATTTCTTTATAAGTTTAACTTGGATTTTTCCTGGTCAGGAACACAAGGTCTCTTGCAGCTAAAAGTGTAGAACGCAGGGATGGAACACATCATGGTACGAGTCGCTGTTGCAGACACAGACACAGTCAACTGGCTGTGGGGCATGGTGGGCACAGTGGGGATTTGAACTGAGTTACTGTGATGGTTAGTTAGCATATAAGACTGCTGTGCCACCTAAGACTCTTAACTCACATTTGTCTTTTACAATTCAGATCTGTAAAAAAAATGCTGTTTAAAACTCATTTTCATTTGGTTCTATGGGTTTTATGGGTTATGATAAATTACACTCCTACAATTTAGTTTATTTATTTATTCATTTATTCAATTTATTTCTACCTTTCAAAATTGATAACTGACCCAAAATTGAATACCGTTCAGCTGTTTTTCTTTTAAAGCCATAGTGTTCCCTTTGCACTGTAATTCACGGCAGCATCACTACATTACAAAGCCATATGTGAAAAGAGTGTTGTTTTAACATCCCACCTTAAAACCAGTAATAAATTACTTAACTTCGTGCACAAAAGACTTGATAATTAGGCAGTAATTACAGCATGAGTTGTGTGTAATTGGGGGTTTGCCTCCCAGCATGAGGTGGCTCGTATCCTAAAATATTGATACAACTGCAATATTCCATGAGCTACTAATGTGTGACACAGTCCAGGCCTCTTAGTGAAAACAGGGATCTGGCTCATGTTTTCAATATCCTTTCAGCATGTTAATTTTTAATTTGTCCTGCTATCCTGTTTCAACAATAACACAAAGCAAAATGAGAAGAACCTTCCTTGAAAACATTAAACCATCTGTGTGTTTTCTTAGTCAGTGTAGTCACAGTATAACCGTGTTATTGTTTCTTTTCCTCTCAAGGCCACTGCGATTATTTAAATACTGTTAAAGTCCTTACGCCTATTAGTTTCTGCTCAACAAAGTAGATTGCATTCTGAAATGTTAGCTCTACTGAGCTAAGCGATTAACATTTTGGCGGTAGTTCGTTTGTGGAGCCTCAATAATTAACATCTAGTCACAGCTAACAAGACTGACAGGCTGTAATAAATGTTGCAGAATTGCACAACTTAACATTCGCATTGTAAGTCCCACCCAGGACTGAACACAGGCTCCGTGACACTGCAGTTCCAGCAACTGATTCTACCCACATATCCGCTGAGACTAACAGTCTAATGTTCCCTAACTAAAGTTCCCTACTAAATGCAACAGTAAAATCAGCAAACGTTTTCTTTTGGATGTTGATCGGTTTGCCAGACCATTTGAGTTCCATGTTGCATGTAGTTTTATGCTGTTCAGGCTGGTGCATGTTTAGCTGAAGGACTCATACGATTGTCTTAAAGAATGTTAAAATATTAACATCCTCATGGCTATTGTTTACTGAACAAAACATTCATTCTACAGCACTAGTTCTGTTAAGTGATTAGCATTTTAGCCTTAGCATCTTTTTAATAATCTCCATAACTAACATCTATTCAAGAATAGTGGTTTTTAAGCTTGTTCTGCAGCCCCAACACACAAGCATACACACAAACGCGCACACACACAAACGCGCACACACACGCGCGCACGCGCACACAGCTTCCAAACTCAGCTGGGATTTATTTCATGCATAACAACTAATGAAATGTTTTTTTTTTTTTTTAAAGGTTCACCCTTTCCTTTTTTTTCCAACATCATTGTGGTTCACTGTCCTGAACAAATCTTTGTATTTAAAAATTGTATTCTCATATAAATAAGCACATACAAGTTAACACATTTAGTTAAGGTTATTGACTCTGGAAATCTGTGGACATTCTCACAAAACAATGTTCTTAAATAAGACTAGAAAAAAGAAAAGTTCTAAATTAGAACTGCATGTAGAATGAATGTTTTTTGTAAGCTCCTTCTCTTTTAATCATGTGATATGCTCCTGTGATTAACTTGGTCAGCTTCAAATTGGCTTCACTGTTCTTCTGTCATGTGCACATGTCCAGTGGTCCAGAGGTGCTAATGGCTTTTCTCGCTGCAACTGACAGTTATTGCTGTTAACATTTACAGACTATTAGTTTCAGCGCAACAAGTGGATTGTAATCTATGATGCTTGTCTGTTAAGCAATTATCAATTTGATACCAATCACCTTGTCATACCTCAATAATTAACATTTAGTCAAACGGGCAGGAAAAATTGAAGTCTGACATGTGTGACACGACACAGTGTTAATGCAGCTGGGCCTAAAAATAAACGTTTTCCTTGCTTTGAAGTACCACTAAGCTGTGCTGTAGCATCACATGTCTTGCAAATAAATGTGCACGGTGTAACAGAGTATAAATACACACTTTGACATTATTTATTGCATGGCCTCTAGACTTTATTTTCTCTAGAAAGGCTGATTGATGCAACAGGAAGGAATTCTGTGATATGAAATGGTGGGTTAGACTCTCCAGAGCGTTTATATTTGTTGTCGGATCGCCGGTGGCTGCTTTATTGGTTGGTGACAGGAGGGAAAGAAGGGAGAGGGTGATTTTTTAGAGAGCCATGCTGAGAAAACACCACAGAGGTAGGAATCGTAGACAGCGCGGCTGTTTAACTTCAGCATGGAACCAGGGTGGGGTCTGCAAATTTGAGCTAACCAAAAGTATGCCTGGGAAGCACACACTTCCAGTGACACTAATAGGGAGTATAGTGTCTGTGTTTTTGTTGAAGAGGTGGAGTAAGATGGAAAATAATAGGCGAAGGATCTTTTTAGCTTGTCCTTACTTTCTAGTGAAAGGCCTTATAATTGAGATAATGACAGACTGGGCTGGACTGAGGTTTGAGAACAGACCCTGTGGAGTAGTATTAAGCACTGAGTAAATTAAAAGCTTTCATTGAACGATTAAAGACAATGAGAGATTTGCAAGACCTTGAAAGGTCTGACTTAGATAAAAGCCTAAAAAATTCAACGTTTATCCCAAGGTCTTTGTAATCTCTGTGAGTTAACGACCTTTTTTTGGTACTTACGTATTGCGTTGCAAACAAGTTTTCAAAGACGACCAATACAAGTGTAAACTGCACAACCACGTAAGCTTGCAGTGCACCTGACAATTTTGGATTGTGTGGCAGCTCATGTCCTGTGATCTGAAAAAGAAAGCCAATATAGGATTAACATGTGTATAAATAAATATACATCCATCCAACTACAAAAGTATCTGATCTTTCTTTTAACTGCTGACATTTGTGCTTTTTCTATTAATGGTGAATGATCAAAACTCAAGCGACAACCCTGAGCCCTGTTTCTCAATTGTCTCTGTGAAGTTTGGCTCCATGAAGCTTCAGAGTGGCAATTAGCCAGGGAGTGGCCGACAACGTTTTTGTTCACATATGAGAGGACACAGGGAGTCCAGAGATTTGGAGAGGATTTTGCAGTGAGTTTTAACACCAGTTTCAGGAGGAAATGTTGAGAACGAGTCTGAAAACAGTAAAGCTGAAAGAACAGTAAAAGGAGAACTAAAAATCTCGGTTTGTTTTGATCATTACTGTTCTTGAAACATTTGGGGTTAAGAAGTAGTGAAAAAGACAAAATGAAACATTGGAATTACTGTATGGTTGTACTGTATGGAGTTCTTGTTAAAGACAACACAGAGGGTATTGTCTGTTCTGTGAGTTGGTAGTGATGGTGTACAAGTCAGGTCGAAAGAGATGAGGTGGTGGATGACCATGAACATGATGCCATCAGGGGGAATGTTTGCTCCTGCCAGGGGTCAGGGGTGTCATATCTGCTATTTGCATGAAGAAGTGTCTCAGGGTCTTGCAAAGCGGCCAATCTACGTCCCCACCCTGAGCTTTGGGTAATAACCGCCAAAACGAGATCACAGATATAAGTGGCCAAAATGATGCTTTGGAAACAGCTCAGTTGCTAGTAAAGAATGTTTTATTAATTACAGAGGAGGGAAATGAGCAAAGCAGCGGATGACATGTTGGTGATTTAATAAAAAAAAGTTTCTGTGGCTGTCCTAGGCTCTGTAATCATGGGGAAAGACAAAATGTAACCAATCAGTTAAGTCCTACTTGGCTGTCAATCCGGTTTGAATGCATGAATGTGTTTGTTTTAGTCGTGGCTTTGCATGGAAGTCTTAAAATAGATGTTAAAATGTTTTTGCGATTGAAAGCTGTTAAAGATGCAGCCCTTCCTTAAATTTGGTGAAGGAATATTATGGAGAAATGTGATTTATTTATACTAATATAGCATGTGAGCTATGAGAATATTCCCAAACGGTTGAACGGTTGGCTGTTACATTGTTCCAAAATGTAGTAATAATAAACTATTGCAATAAAACCACACTCTTTTTGCTATGTCAAGTCATAATTTAATGCAGGGATGAGGAACTTCATTCACAAAGATCCTGTTTGGCTGCAGGTTGTTATTCCATCAAATCAGAAGCAAGACCTGATACAACGCATCAGAGAAAACACAGGCCATTTAGATCAACAAGTAGAGTCAGACTAGCTCCTGCTATGCCGGAATGAAGCCATATCAATCTTTCTGCATGACCTTCTCCACCCCTGGTTTAAACCATCAACACCCCTAGTATAAGGATCTAGTGAAAGGAGGATAATTGGAGTCAGATTTCCAGTCAGTTCAGGTGTGGGTTTGACACTGCTTTTACAAGGGGTGAAATCTGACACGGTTATATTATACTCCTCAGAAATGGATGACCTTGAAGATCAGTTCAAGTGCAAGCTGAGGAATCCTTAAACAAGTAACCACGGACCCTTAGGAGTGACAAGGTAGGCTCTTACAAATATCCTTGTACTTAGTAACATCTGTTCGGACTTAAAAATACAGTGCACAAGAGTGGTGCTGATGGACGGTTACCATTGAGGAAACCTACTGCTCTCTCCAAATCTCACCGCTGCCTGTCTTATACTTCCTAAAGACCACCTGGAGATTCATCTGTGCTGCTGTCAAAATGGACCAATGAGATACAAGTTGATTTTTTTTTTTACTGCAGACACTTTGTATCGAGAAAAGTAAATCCCTGTACAACCTAATTACAGCTGGGAATCAGAGATGGAATAAATTGATGAGGGTTATTATTTGGTGCCTCACACTTTGAATGGCCCGAAGTCACTGCACAAAAACCTTTTGATTTTAAAAGTATGTGTTGTTCTGTCATCGAAAGTGTAGTTTCAAACAAACAAGAGCAAAATTACATGTTTTAGAATGACCAAGATAGAGTCATGACTTTAAGCTGCATGGTTCCCTTAAATGAGGTGTAGAAAAAAAAAAAAAACGTGTTTTAATATATAACAACAATTTACAGGTGCTGCTTGATTCATGATTCGGTTATATTCTGACAATTTCATCAGAAGTTGGTACTGTACAGAACACACTGCAGCCTACCTTAAACATGCTTAAACACTTACATTAATCTACATTTGGGTAAAACCATTATTACAAAGATTATTTTATAATAAAGTATTGAATCATGTATTGAATGTGAACACCAAAATTCAAAATGCTTAGTTTATTGGTGCTGCTGCCCAGATGCCCAGCATGTGCGGGAGAGGGTCGTTCTGCATATCACTTGCCCGGGGATACACTGACGTTCAAAGTGTGGACTCTGCGGAGTGTATGCTTAGGTGCATTATCAGATTCCCATTGTAAAGTCAAAAAAGTGTAACCAAACCATCATAAAAAGGGGAGCACCTGTATATAAATATAGTACATGGTCAGAGGTATGTAGCTACTCGAACATCATATCCATATGTGTTTGTGGAAGATCTCATTCCAAAAACATCCTTACTTACTTTTCTGAAAACGCTCTTGACTAGATTCTGGATCTTGACTATAGAGATTGACTTATATTCATCCTTAGGGACATCTGAGGATTCATCCTCAAGTCAAATCTGGCACCAGTGTTGTTTAATGAGCCATGCTTATAGGCGTAGCTATACCAGGTGCAAGCCATACCGGTCTTTCTGACCTAAATGTCATGATACAAAGCTTTCCCTTCACTTACATGTACTCCCCCGATATGGGCAGGTCTCACTACTGAAGCGTTGAGAGCTATTTACAATCCCTCTAGCTATCCCTTTACTAGAATCAGATTGTCAAATAGTGATGCTTGATTCATTACTTAACAAAGAATGCATCTCCATGGTTCCAGAGTCCAGTTTGTAAGCTTTACACCAATGCCAATGCTTGGCATTTCAATTTTAATCCTATTCTTGTCAACATCAGCTCATTACCAGAAACCTAGTCCTGATCCAGAGTAGTGGTGTACCATCTATGATAATATCCTAATTTTTGTTTTACCAACGTGCGAGCTGACATTGTTGAGTATGCCACTCACTTACTAAAAAACAGAGTAGGACAAACTACTCTGCATGTGCATTTAGTGTCCTCAAAACAAGCTAGCATTTTATCAAAAAAAATTTGTGAACAAACAGAATCAAGATACAAAATCTAGACACCACCAGACTCGAAATTTAACTGATTTTAATCTCAATCGCATGAGGTCGTTTTGTCTTTGATAAGATATCGAGACGTGTCACTCAAAGAAATCTGCAAACTAAATTGGTTTTAAAGACAGCTTGACAACTAGTTATTTCAACATCTGCAAACTAACTACCATGCAAGATACAAGATGACTTTTTAAATAAGTAGTGAAAGTGAACTTTAAATTCAAGGGTTTCATGGCTACAGCCACATATGGTTTTACCCACTAGCTCCCTAGTCCACTGCTCTGCTTTGCCTCAAAACTCCTCTAGAATGACCCCGGTCCTCTAAAAGAGTATGAACAGGCACGGCTCAGCTCTCCAACCTCAGCACCTTTCAAGGTACTTGCCTCAAATTCCAGCTTTCACCACATGCTCTTGATCATGCGAGCCAATTTAGAGCTGCTTTAATTGCAATGTGGAGAGAAAGAGGCTTTGTTTCATGTGTGAAGTAAGAGCGCCTAAATCTGTGCCACACACACTCCCATTTCAAAGCAAACCGCCGCTGCTCCTGATGGAGAGACTTCAAACCCGAGTCGCCTTAGTCGTGGGCCTGGCGTTTGATTGGCCTCACAAAGCTTTGCTTTTATAAGACATGTGAAAATTGAGCTTATTGTGCTTCAGTTTCATAAAAAAAAACCTTTTGGCACTGGGCTCTACTTGTAAAGCCTTTTTTTATACTCAGAGTTATTGTCAAAGCTTTTTCGGTCACTGAAATTGTAGGTAGTGGAGAGCAAACATGAAATAAAATTTCAAGATTAAAGAAGTTTTAGACAAATTATAATTTACTATAAAACAGGCCATCACATAACATACCTAAATTACATTGCTACCACACATAGTTTTCCACAGAGAAGGTGCTGATGCCTAAATTGGAACCATTTCATGCCAAATCAATTTAGTTCCAGCAAAAACATGCTGCTGGTCTGGAACAAGTGATGTCAGGAGCTTGGGCATAATGGCTTGGGAATCAGTGTGAACCACTGAAGTTATTTACATGAAATCTAGCCGATACACTAGTTTCTTAGTCTTTATGAACTTGTTAACGGTTCAATTAAGAGGAAAAAAAGATTACATTTAAAATGTAATTTGACCTGGACAGATATTTTTAGGTTTTAGTCAAATAAAGATCACAAATATCTAGTGGTCTAAGGAAAACACAATGTCATTTACTTATATTTATGTCATTCCAAACATCACTAGAGCAGGTACAAACTCAAAACTACTGTTGGTAGAGCTGTATGTACCCTTCGATACTCCTGCAAATTCTGCTATTTTAGGCGATGGTCTTTAAAAGGACTCGTTGTGCAGGACTTGTTGTCCACTTGTTGTCCAATCATTAACATCTGTTTTGCGACCCATTTTATGTCACATCGAATGAAACATTTACTGGGTTGTACCACCTCTTCTCAATCTACATGTATAAATCCCTTACTGCACCACACATGTATTTACTGATCTGATCATCCTCATGGAACACCATCTGTTGTAAAGTTACTACCAACCTTAAATATGAAAGTGACTCATTTTTTGCCCAGGGAGTATCATTTCAATGTCAGAATCAGCTTTTATAATCATATTGTTTTCACTTTCTGCACACTATGTAACCTTCCGACTCTTAAGATCATGAAAATATGGGCTGGTTCGAACCAACACCAGTTCTAGCATCAGCATCTTGTCAGTGACAAAGAGTATAAATTGGATAAAGTTCTCCTCAGACTGCTCTGAGCAGCATTCTACTGACTATTATTATTATATTATTAATATTATTATTATAAGTATATGAATGTAATATCAGAATATAATAAAAGAGTACAGCAGAGATGTTCCCCACCATGGGCAGCTCTTCAGTATATCCCAGTCGTGGTTTGCCTGGTTCCCAGCCTGGACCATTAAAGATGACGCTCAGCTTGTGTGTGATACCATTAGCACTGAGAAACTGCTGAAATATGTTTACGTAGTGATGGAGCTAGAGAAAGGAAAAAAAAGAACATTGTATTATACTCTGGAAAATCAGCCTTGGTTTTTGACAGTAACTGTATGGAGAACTGTGATTTTTCAGTGGTTACATTGGACTATTTATAAGATATAAAACTCAAATCCCATATCCACTGTTGGGTCATTGAGTAAGTTGCACAGTGACCTACAAATTAATCACCCACTAACACATTCATTCAGAGTAGGCACTCCACCACCAATAGTTTTTTCCATCCAATCTTCAAAACTCTTCAATCCATAGCAAGTTAAACCAATAAAGTGACATTTCTGGGTTATTCCAGAATCCCAGGAGACAACCTTACATCAGCACGAGCTAAAACTAACCACAGTCAGTATACCTTCTAATGAGGATTCAAATGTTTCTTTCAACAGCATAGGTTTTTAGTTGAGGCCAGTTGCATGAGTTAGATTTTGCTAAAGACCCGTGTGAAATATAGGCACATAATCAAGCAGCTCTAGACGAGGCTAAAAAGCAAGTTATAAGTGAAGCCTGTGTAAATAACGACGTGTAAAGGGGAAATATTACTTTTTTGATGTTAAATTCAATGTCTAAATGTTTTATTTCACAACATCCATTTTCAGAAGTGAGTGAACAGAAAGTAATCAAAATCTACATGATTTAGCTCGACACTCTAGCTTCCTCTGAGGAATTTGTTTGCACTGCAGTGCTAATGTCATAGTTATGGTGAGGTTTCTTTATACTGATGAGTAACTGTGAGAAGAGAAGTCAGTACAGAACCATGACACTGAAAATTAAGCAGTGAGTTACATACAAACCTTTAAAATTAGGCTGCCATGCTTATTACAAAGATGTGCGCTACATATTATTCATATTTTTATTTTTACTGTACTGACTATATGCATACACGTACACAATTTAGCACATACGCCTAACCAGAGTGACTTACAACTGGTAACCTTACAAAAAACAATTAAGAGTTAAATGTTTAAGTGTCCAAAAGTGGGAGCTTGGTGGTGCTGAAATGTGACAATAATGTCACTGAATTTAATTAAAGACTGATTAAAGTAAACTAAGGACTGAAAGTAAGACATAAATAGATTTACATTTCTGTCATAATTTCTGCCATAAACAGGGGTGCTTAGTTTTCTTAAACAATAATAATTTTCCTGAGAGAGACCTGAGTGGTGTCAGTGAACAAAAATACTAAAACAGACCCATTTCTGTTGAGATCTGACTTTTTGTTGCATTTTTGCCTTGAATGATTGGGGGATGAAATAACAGAAAAAAATGTTGATCTGGATGATTTATGCATTTATCTCAATGAGTAAGGATGTCAGTAGAAGAATAGGAGAGAGCTATAATCGGCGATGTACACGTAGTGGATCTAAGGGTTTCCGAGGGCTACATTTGAAGCTAACTTACTTGAACAAATAAAATGTCAAAGGTGTTGATCGGGTGTGCGAGTCCATAAATAACTTTATCACTTTCTGGAGCGAAGGTTCCTACAAAAGAACAGTATTAACAACTTATTATTACTGCACTGGATAGTTCTCTTGTTATATTTGTGAAAGACAGCTCAAAAATGGCTTTATTAAAACATCTGTGCAATACATATTTTTAATCACTCACCAAACATTCGGTCCCAAATAATGAGAGTTCCTCCATAGTTCTTATCAATACAGTAGTGGTTTCTTCCTGAACAATGATGTAAGCAGAGTAAATAGAAAGCAAAACAGTCATTTGTGCAGTGCTGTCCAAAAGTCTTATATCAGAGTCTTAGAGTTGTTGTGGTAACAATGGTAGAATGACTACATATAATACAGGAATGAGTACACTGGTATAAGTATCTGGTGAAAGAGCACTAGCCAAAATCAGTGTTTCATACCATGATGAACTCTATGATGGCTGGGCGTGTTCAAGACCCACTCAAGAGGACCAAGGTTGCTGACAAACTGAAATAACAAGAAAAAGCAGGTATATATAGAATATTTAGCCAATGATATATATTGTAAAAAAAGTTTTTTAAAA
>JAUZST010069054.1:0-22078 GCA_034779995.1 Parotocinclus haroldoi | reverse complement strand
TAATAATAATAATAATAATAAGTTTAATTTATATAGGGCCTTTCTCAAGCCCAAGGTCGCTTTACAGCAATTATTCACACACGCACAAAAAAAACAACAAAAAAACTAAACAATTTACACATGATACGCAGTTTAGGACAAGCAGGCAAAACAAGCATTAGACAGTAAAGTACAGTTCAATGTCTGTTAAGTGAGAGTGAAGTAATTAATAAATTGTGTACTTCTTTAAATGAATTTTTTAAGCACACATATGAAACTGAATGTTTCAAACAAATGTCAAAGTCAAATGTATTAATATTGCGTTTTTTACAATGGAGCATTGTCTTTACAACCAAATGACCAGGTTTTTAATACAGTTTATTGCAGGTACGTGATTGCTGCCTCTAAGTGTTTACAATTTGTTTACAATGTTAATAGCTTGTTTATTTCCGTGTATAAATGCATGTATTGTATGTATACTGAAATAGATGAAAATGTCTGGTTGGAATTTGTGCTACATAGTTTCAGTTGTCGCAGCATTTACATGTTGTCTGCAGAAACAGGGGTAGGTGAAAAGTGGCAGGCAATACCCTGAATGCATTTCTTGCTAAACCTTAGTATACTGCATTAAGCTATGTACTGTTTAAGCTATAGCATTGACTGAATTATGAACAGCATACCTTACATTCCTCCGATAATGGACTAAATATTCCACCAATTTTCCACCAATTTTGAAAACAGCAAACTAACCTTGTAACTAGTTTACTGTCTCCTCTTTGTTCCCTATTTGTTTTCATTTGTATTTCATATCAAGTTCAACAACTTATTGTTTCTTCTTAGTTCTGTCCATATCTTTACAAGATTCATCCATTGTTTATAAACCAAGGTAATCAAAAGAACATAATTGAAATTATGAATTATATGGATTAGTGTATGTTTTTTTGTGTTTAAAACATTAGCTAATTTAGACAGAATTCTAGATTGTGAGTAGGTGAATATACTAATGCTTTCACGATGGTTTTATGCATGATCAACCAATCAGATTTGAAACCAAACCACAGGTCGGCACCGTTTAACAACCACATTACATTCTATGAAGAGGATAGTGAGCGAAATGGATGACAGGCACATACACTTACAAATGCCATTTACGCCTTGTTACAAGGGTATAAGCAGTGGAATATCATCCAAACAAATTTCACTAAAGTTGTACAAGACAGTCTATACACACACCAACCAAGTTACAAGTCTATAGGCCAAACTTCAAAACTAGGAGATAAAGGAACTAAAAGTAATTTAACTGCATCTTCTCTCTACTATTTTTAGCATTTTCTTGGTATTCTCGAATTGTATCTTATCCTTCATTATGCATTTTCTCTTTTTAATTATCCTAATTGTGTTCAACGCATAATTTGGATTACCCTTAACTGTTTCTTCTTCAGTTTAGGAACTTTCAGACTTTGTCTCTTTACAATCTGTTTCACTTCTATTTTCAGTTTTCGGATCCCCCTTTTCTTATGTCTGATCTTGTTGTTTTTTTGATAAGACCATGATAATTACCATGACCAGCCCTGTCTTTAATTTAAAGACCCTGGAACGTGTGCCAGTGCTTGGGGTGCTTAAACAGCACATCATCCAGATTTAAACAGTCTGGTGCTGATTAGTCCTAGAGCAGAATAATGTAATCTCCATCTGAAGAAAAGTGTGCTTGCGTTGTGAGTTTGGCTTGTTTAGCTTGGCTTGTCTGACACAACAGCATGCTTGTCTGCCGCCCCCTGGTGGTGGAGGTGGCACAAGAAGCAGTCCTTACAGCCTCACTGTATGTGGGGGTAGTATGCTCACACTTCCTCAACCTGGCATGACTTTCTAACTTCAAAGTGATTTTCATATTTGTCCTTATTGTACACGATGGCAATTCCATTCACAAATGCTGCCTTTATTAATTGGTTTGTTGTGATTTTTTTAATCTGTGCAACTTTTGCACAAGAGCAGATGTAAATGTTCATATAAGACAATATAGTTATTGATGACTAGGTGAAATAAAAATATTTTGAAAAATCAAATATAGTGAAAAGAAAAGTGAAAGGAATTTTTGGCCCATGTGCTTTAAATATGCACTGTCATTAATATGAAACAACATCACAGGAGTTATTTCTCTTAGATGATAGTAAGCGTTTTACACAGGTGGGTGGCAGTAAGTTTGGGGATGACTATAAGACAATATGTTGGCATTGTATTGCCCATTAGTTTGATTGTTTGTTCACAGCATGTTTTTCCTTTTTTCTTAAGAGGTCTGAAATGTGCTTTTTTTCTCTGTCTGTCTGTCTGTCTCTCTCTAGCACTCATATCTCTATAATATATATATTTATATGTATATGTATATGTATCTATTTATGTATATATATATATATGTTTATTGCCCTTTATATGTTCCATCTACCTGTTTGTGAGCCTTTAAACATATACTAAAGCCTACGTAATCCAACAAGAATTTAGATTTGTTTCCACTTTGCCTTAGTTCACCTTGGCTTGGTACCACAGGGAAGCCCTTGATTAAAAAAAATAACCCACTTGATCTGTAGCTAAAATGAGCATATGCAAACAATTGTAAATGCTGGCTGTCTTACATGACTCCATACATCCTGCTTAGGTGTGTAAAATGTGTTTGTACATTGATGTGAAAGCGACAAGTCCAAATATATACAATATATTGAAATATTTATGTGTTCTAGTAAGTCAGTTATTCCGTAAACCTGTTCTATGCAATCATACTAACAGTATGATGTGAAGTAAACTGTTCTCTGAGTTACTTTCCGAACGCATCTTGCTGTTCACCTATTTGTGTGTATTCCGCTACATAGGCATTTTTTTTTTCTGAAAAAGCCACATCACCCTTCAAAGACACAGTGTGAGACAGTGTGTGAGAGAGAAAAAGAGAATGTGTGTTATGCACATCACTGCCCAGTGATTGTTATCTTTCCTAGCCTGTGTTTTCAGACATGCAAACTTTGAACTAAAAATATACTTTGGAAACGGCCGACCTAGCATCAAATCTCAACATACTCAAAGTGTGGTCAAACGACAGAATGTGTGTGCGTGGGCAGTGGGGGTGGGGGGCGTTACTCTCTCAGTTTACCTCAAATTAGGTGTGCGCCTGTGTGCGTGGAAAAGAGAAAGTGTTCACCTTTGATTTAAACGTTTTATGTCTTTTTTCCCAGGGTAAGAAAGCAAGCACTACTTGTATAAAGTTGGTGAATCTCAGTCTGTATTACATAACATCACTGAATAGTCGTAAGAGCTGAAAACATGAATGCTTTGCTGTTTTTGTAACAAACTCCTCCACTGATAGGGCTTATCATGTGACAAATTAAGTTTGCTCAGTTTGTTTATTTAACCTGAAGGCACTTTATTACATTTTACTACATTCATTTCAGGACAAAAATCCTTGTTTTTAAGGAGACTTATTTACTGCATTTGTGCCCGGCTATTAAGCTTTAAGAGTATTAACCTCCATAAATCCAACTTTAAAATATTACACAAAGGTACAACGGTACAATTATCATGTGTGTCGAAATACCTTTTGTGGAAAAATATAAAATACCTCTTCTAATTCTCATTTGGCTTTTTTGTCTGTTTAGGAAATTCAGTATCAAAGAAGACCCATTTGAGTAAGTACGCATTTTGATTTTTCTTGATAAAAACGTTTCATAATATCTCTGCAAAATAAAACATTTAAAATTTCGGATAGAGATTTTACACGTATTTTTTCAATCTTAGACTTATCCCTAATCCCTTAATGTTTTAACATGTTTGATAATAAATTAATAATACATGCCTAAAATAAAAACGGCAATAATAAATGCGTAAAGTACACATGCCTGCCAGAGGAGTTGAATATTTTACATCATATGAGTAATACATGTACTGGGCTTGGTGTTAAATATGTGGTCATATTTAATATAGACAGAGAACATAATTAGTCTTCATGACCGTGGCTCCCCATATGCTATGTACAGTTCTCTCAACAATTATTGGCACCCTGGTAGAGATGCGTAAAAGTAGTTATTTGTGAATTGGCATAATCTTACTAAGAAAATTTAGATTTAAGTTTTAAAAAGTACTCTGACAAGAATTAAGAATTATTATTATTATTATTATTATTATTATTATTACAAAAACCATGTTGCGCAAGTATTTTCACTCCTGCATTTAGTACTTTGTAAAACAGAGCAGCGAATTTGAGACATCATGCTTTACAGAATGTTTGCCAGTCATTAAGATCTGTGGTCCTCTTTTGTGCACTGTCTTCTTTTTAGCTTTTAGCTAAAACAGTTTGATATTCTCTTTTTTTTAATGGCAACTATTCCAAATAATCTGGTGACTGAAGAATTGACTGTTAATCTAGAGAAGTGCTGACCCTACTACTTTTTGGTAACTTTCCAGTAGTAATCCTTGGTGATTTGGGGCATTTTTTTACATTGTAAACAAGGGTGATTTGTTCAGGCCAAATAACCTCTGGCCCTCATTCAGACAAGTCTGTTAAAGTTTCGGGTGATTGGAACTTTTTAGTTATTTCCCTAACTGTAGATATGGGCATTTTAGGCAGTTAGCCTAAAATGTTAGACTGGCTCTTGTTATATCTTTGGGCCAAACCACTTACATTTATTTGAGTTTTGTGTTGTCTTGGAGGATAATTTCACGTGAATAATACAGTTGTTGCTACCAATAACTGAGAAATTATATACATTTAAGAGTTTTTACTAGCAACCCCTTGTTATGTGTATCGAAGCAGTGCTGAAATAGATTGTATTTTGCCAATGTTGCACTATAGGTAGTGTGTTTCTCACTAATACAGCAAAGGCACCCTGAGGGTTCTCCAAAGGGCCACTCCAAGTTGGTCAGACTATATCAGAGTTATAAGAACAAGACTAAGCTTATCATGACCAGACTTAAACCATGTCAAGTTGGTTTGCATAAAGGGTGAAAGTGCAAACCTACAAGTGCAAGCTGCTGCAACAGTGTTGGAAAGAACTTAACAAATGCTATGATTTCTGGAATGCCTTGATTGTGTTTTGTGTTTTGCGTTTTTGTGATTGTGACTAGTATTTTTACAATCCAATGGCCATGAAAATGTATATTCAGTTTTGCTTAACACAAAATGTCCATGATTCATTTATATTCCATTGTTTGTTTGTTGAGTGTTTTTTTAAGGTACAGTGAGACATTAAACTGCACAATGAGTTAAAAACCCATCAAATAAAGGGTGCTCAAACATTTAACCAGTACTGTATGTAACACAATTGAGAATTAGACACCGAGTGTCTGAGATTATTACATGAAACAGGACTTTTTCTTATGTTGGACAGTAAATTATTGAAAAATAAACATGTAATTCTTTTCTTGTGTGTATAATTAACAAATATGAAACATATTTCATATTTCATATGCCTTAAATCATATGTATCATTCAGTACTGTTTATGCAATCATTAAAGAAACATACCAAATAGGACTGTATTTCATAGACTTTAGTCAACGACACCTGGCACTGAAACACTGCTAGAGCATATTGTGGCATGAGAATACTCTTGACAATCTGCAATCAGAATTAACCAAGACAGGCTTTTGTTTTTGTACAGGGGCTTTATCCGTAATACCAGTTAGAATAATCTCTTTGAGCCTGGGGTTTATAATTGACAACATAGTTGATAACAAAAACATTATAATGTAAGTTATGGGAAATAAGTTATCGTTGCTAAAGGTGCTTGCATTAATAATGTCTTAATTATTTCTTACCAGTTTTCAGAATTACATTTTAAAGTAAATACAATTCATTTAAACAAAACACAATTTTGAAAACCATAATTATTTGCCTTTGACTACTGAAGGATAGGATTTGGAGGAGGCATAGCAATAATTAGCTACTATAATATGAAGTCAATGGAAAGTCCCTACAGTGATTAGAAGATAATCGTGTATGTATGTGTGTGTGTGTGTGTGTGTGTGTGTGTGTGTGTGCGCGTGCGTGTGCGCGTGTGCGTGTGTATGTGCGCGCACGCATGTGATACACAGATGTGCACTTTTGCCCATGGAGTGACTGAGTCTTTAAAGGTGGTTAGGGAGATGGGAATGCAGCAGTGTAGCAGTGCAATGCACAGCTACACCTGTCAAGCACATACTGCCTCGAAATATATTTATACTCACAGCCACATGAGCTGTGTTTTTAAACATGTGTAGACATGGCATTGTTTCCCTCTAAAGCACATACAGACTACTGTAGTACCCTCTCTGTCACTGAGAACTAAGGGTGTGTGCACCACCTGAAGTTAGATAACATCTTAGTGTATTTGGGTGAGGTTGCCGTTCAGAAGTTGCGCGGGCCTTTATTACACCTGCACACCATGTAAGCTATTCTCTCTGAATGCATTCCTGTGCAGTTTCAAGTGTTTATTTGTCTTTTCCTTTAACTCTTTGATGCTAGTACCACAATAGCTTGCATATGTACACTATATACATAGGTTTTCGTACATTCACCTGTAACACATTGTTAATATAAATTGTACATTTCTGGATTCTCTACAGACAGAGAATGGCAGTAAAATGGGTTGTACTGATACGCCAGTGACTCTCGACATGACACATTTATAGGTGATAAGTCAGCTTTCTACACTGGTGTCTTTAAACAACTCCATATATGATTGGAACTTTGATTGAAAACTTGACTTGCACAGAATCTTGACCTCAACTCCATCAAACATCATGAAAATGCACTGGTATGCCAAAAGTGAGGGCTTATTGTCGAACGTCAGAAGCCACCCTCACAGTTATGTTCCAAAATCCAGTGGAAAGCTGTTCTTCTTTTTTGAAGCACAAAACCTGCTGTAGTAGCTTTATAACTTTTGAGTGTCCTCCGACTCTTGTCTTTATAGCATATGATTAGACATTAATCATTGACAATTAATACTGTACTACCTTGGTACAAAGTTTACACTACACAGCCATATAACTAGCAAAATGTTATGTTTTGTTGAAACACATATAAAAGAAAAGAACCACTGACTGCAACGAGACCAAGGACTGCTCGTCAACTACATGAACTGGTAAAAAATCACCTAGCCCAATGCCAAATGTTGGCTGAAGTGTGTAAAGAACAGGACTGTTGAACTATGGCCCAAGGGAATCCCATTATCTGTAGTAATTAATCAAGCATCCAGAAGAACCATAAAACGTGTCAGTGCCTCATCAGAGCCTGACTAATTTCACTGGAGAGTGGTGGCTCTTATGCAAACCCTATATTAATACTCATGATTTTGGATGTGTGCAGTGTAAAACAAGACACGTTAAGGAGTGACTGGGACTGGGTGTATAGAATCAAGTTATGTCTCCGTTACAATACACAATTTTCCAGCAATTTCACAGTTGCAGTTGAATTTTTCTCTTTCTTAAAAAATTTTTTTTTAAGTCTGCATTAAATCGTGAGATTCTGTGTTGAAATGGTGTCAGGCAATTTTATTTTATTTGTTTGTGATTAGTCCCATTGTTCTTACCCCTGTTCATTTTCATATGAGTAACAAGATTGTTTACAGCTGAGTTAGAAAATACACATAAATGTAGCCACGTCATCCATAATAACAGCTTTAGGACACTGAGCAAATTCTAATGATTTACCAAAATATGTATGGTTACAATAAACACATAACATCTAAAATAATGTCAAAAACAGGAGAGTAAGTTGAGATTGACCTGCTCAGTCATAGTTACAATATTATCTAATAGACAGAACAAAACAAGAGAGAACATACAGTATCTTTGGGCACCCCATGGTCTTCAGCGGATACAGACGATATAACTTCCTATTGAACATGCGACTTTGGGAATATATGGGAAAATGTTAGGGTAACAGGAGCCATGACTAAAATGTATACTTTAAGGGTAAAATATTATGGATATATTTATAAAAATATATATAAGGCATAGGGCCGATATGTAGTGACAAAACAATGCACAAATCGAAAGATTTATGAAGGATTTTAATCGTTATAGGTCATTGTAAAGTGTCATGTTAGAGACAAGGGACAGATACCGAATACTATTCTTCAGTGTTCAAGGTATTTTTAGTAGTGTTTTAAATTTATACACCTTAAATTAGCAATTGCATCACTGTGCAGGACACACTACTTAATAATAAATGTTAATACAGTTTAAAGTGTAATGTCCCAGAGACAGAAATGGCACCCATTTGGTGGAATTCTAAGATACATATTTCAAGAAACATTAAAATAGTGTGTTGTAATATTTGGATTTTGGCATTCTATATTTTTCTGTTTATTTTTAGTTTATTCTTTATTGATGTTTTAGTGGTCACTGTACAATGTAGTTCTACATATACAGACCGTGATCCATCTGTTACATACTTTGTTAGTCACCTTTACACTGTCCTCTAATGATCAGGACCATCACAGGACCACCACCGATACTATTCAGGTACTATTTATTTCAGAACTGCAGTTAACCCAGAAGTGGCCTTGATGTGAAGTGCGTGTTGTGCTGGCATCAGACACAGCAGTGCTGCTGGAGTTTTGAACCACTCCAGTGTCGCCTACCAAAAAAAACCAAACACAAATTGAACATTTACATTTTCCAGCATTTAGCAGACGCTCTTTTCCAGAGCGACTTACAATTAATACAGTCTTACATTTTTTATTAAGCAATTGTGGGTTAAGGGTCTTGCTCAAGGACCCAACTGTGGCAGCTTGGCAGAGGTGGGATTTGAACCCTGGACCTTCTCGTCCAGAGTCAAGTACCTTAACCGCTAGGCTACCACAGGCCACGAGCTACAGATGAAACTTTCACCAAGGTGAATGTGAACAGTGGACAGTGAATGAACACTGTTTTATGACTGTTTCCTGTGCGGGAATATTTAAATGTTCACGAAATGAAATGCTTATATTGCAATCTTGTAGCATGCATATGAAATCTAAGTTTTTTTTTTCTGCAGCATGATGGGAAATAAGCTCAAAGGAATGTAGTTGGGGTCTTGCAATTAGTAACCATGTGCAGATCCCCATTTCTTTGGAAAATTGTTCTGTGGCTCGTCTGCAACGGAAACTTCGTAGATGTATGTGGGTGTCAGACTTTATTTTTTAAAACATTCTCTCAGAATCTTTTCAACATCATCTAGTGTGGGATAAGCCTATCCAGTAAAGAGTTGGGCTTTACTGGATAGTCGCCTGTATATAGCATGAAAGGTTGTGGAAGGTACAGGTTAAGATGATGACTGCAGTGTTTCAGTACCTGTTGTGCACCATCTGGATTTATAAACACGGTGCCACAAAAGAGTCCCTTACACAAAAATGCATTTGAAATTCATGTGTGTACATCTGATCAGAGGAAATATGGGGGGTATTAGGTAAATGGTGAGAGAGAGAGAGAGCAAGAGAGAGTGAGCCTGTACAGTTACTTTGCATGAAAGGGACAGGCCCTCTCCCTCTGTCACTAGCAGAAGAAGAGAAATACACACATGTGCCACACGCGCACACGTCAAGAGTAAACCATCTAATCTCTCTCTGATCTCCCACACTTTAACAGTATCATCACGGAGTCAGATAGTGAAAGAGAGAGAGCCATATTTACTATTTTAGAGAAAAAAAGCTTCGCCAGTGAAGTTCTTGTATAACGTGAAGATGATGCGAGGTAGGAACTGGTGTTTTGTGTATATGTGTGGGTAAAAGCGAACGGTGTGCTAGAGAAGCTTGTTTACATAACAACAAAATGTATTACTATCTCTTACCATGTCTCTCTGGGATATAGCATATTTTAAAAGTCATGTTGAATGTCTAAGCAGTATGAGATTTCTTTGTGTCACGTTTTATAGTTAGTATTAAACTGATCTTATGCCCTACAAATATTATAATGTTGGATGTGTGCAGCGAATGCCGGCATTTTGGCTCGGATCTGAAAATTTGTAAGTGAGTTCAGCAAAATTGAGTAGTAAAATTTGAAACATCTTGCACAGGGTTCATTTACTCTGCTGAACAGACACGTTTATGCTTTGATTGTTAGATTTTGAACACCAAATGCATGTTGAATGGAGCAAAATGAATGGAACAGTGCTTTTCTCAGTCTTTTCTCAGAGACAATAAATGACCTTAACATGTGTAATAATATAAGTTTGTGTAGAATGGGAGCAGTGTAAATGTAACTTGCAGGAACATTACAAAGAATGCCTTAACCTTTAATGTACCAAAAGTCATCTTCCTGCAAGATTTTTTTCCCCTTGATCCTGTGTGTTTTGTAGAACGTTTGGACTCATAAAGCTGTAAATCTTAAACATGTTTTGAGTGTTCCTGTGGGTGTGGGATCGAAGCTTATCTTAGTCAACTGAACGAAAAGGGGATTTCATTTCTTTTCTGACACATACCTGTACATTAAAAATGCCACAACATAGTTCATGCCTGCCTTCATCCTCGGTTCAGAAACTCAGGAGTCACTCTGTGTTCTCTCTTTGAAATAAATGCTAAAATCTCAGGGGTGTCCATGGTGGAAAGTACCCTTGCTTTTACCCAGTGGTAAATAAGTGTTGCATGCAATATATATGATTCAGATGAAATCACATTAGATAGAAAAGCTGTCAAAATTTTTGGCATCAGAGTGAGTAAAGTTCAGTTTGAAATATTTTTTAATAACCTTATTTATTTGGTTGGCACATGGCTATTTAAAACTGCATTTAGTGTGGGTATTTTAGAATTTTTGCTATTGCAAATATACAGCACATCTGTACATTTTGTAATGCAGTGTAATGTATGTAGATTTAATGCAGATCAACATTTAACATCTAACATATGTGGGTTCGTGCCCCAATATTAACCAATATGTCCCAGAATCACCAGTATCCAAAAAGCTGGACTGAATTGTTTGACTGCGGTTTTGGGAAATGCAACATTGGTGCCTCAGGTTTTTTTTTTTTTTTTTTACAAAATCCTATACCTGTCACACGGCATTGTGATATCAGTGTCATCCAGAGGTTAGAGTATTAATATAGTTTTAATAGTATATATTTTAAGCAGTTCTGAAGTTCACAAATAGCATCATCATCACTTTCATATGATGAAAAGAAATATATGAGTAATTTGGCTGAATTTCAGGCTGAATCATTAAGTTCTTTATTTTGGTGTTATTGTTATTAGCTTGTTTGTGCCTGTATGAATATGCCTTTTCGGGGCCCTAGGCTGCCTGCCCGCGATCCGATGACATTTGTCTTGGCTGTCATCGGCTTGGTTTAAAGATGACATTTTCCCCTGATGCCCACACTTTTCACACATGGCAAAATTATATTTAATCAAAAAGCAGTAAATCTAAAGATGTACAGTCATGGTATATTAGTGTAGAAAGTAATATAAATACCTGATCCCTGACTGTGGCCATCCAAATAGTATTTGTTTTATGTTTAGTGTCAGTGTAGTTTAACGTGTTTGGGAACATTGAAAGATATAATTAAAAGTTAATTCAATTAAATCGAATAGCAAAATACGTTATTAAATTATTTGCATGTTTAGCCACCTTTAGGTACATTTAAATGTTTATATCAGTTTTAGTCTGCGTTACAACAAAACCAATCTTGATCTCAATGAGCTGTCTTATGAGTGAAATGTGCAGTAGTAATCTTTGGTATAGTTTTAACCTGTTAAATCCAAGATAAATCTATTTCCTTGAACATGTTTTAAAAGTTTTTTTTACACATTGGTCTTAACTGGTTAGAAGAAATCAGGAGCTAAATAATATTGTAATAAAACGTCTCGAGTTCGGAGGTAAGTTTGAAAACTTTGAGAAAGTTTCTCAAACCTTTAAACACATTATAACCCTACTTTCACACAATTTATACACACAAATTGTGCAGAATCAAACAGTCCATTCTGCATTAAGCTGCGTGTAAAGGATTTATTAGCATTATATGGTGAAACAGGAACAGAACATTTATGTTTGAGTACTTTTTAGTGTGAAGGAGGAAGAGCAAACAGATAATGTGGAAAATAGATTACATAAAATAAAGTACTCACAGTACTAGACGTATAATGAAATGTAATTAGGATCTGCAGAGCGATACCATTGCACTGCACTAGATTCGTATTTCACACATTAGGAACGCTCTGTCAGAGGGAACTTTACCAGCTGCAAAACTGCTTTGTTACTGTGGTCACCCGTTCAGTGCCAAATGTGTATGTGTGTTTATAACAGGGATATGTGCACAGGTGTGCATGCACATTTTAGTTGTATGCAATTTCACATCACCAACTTTTCTTCATAATCAATTTGTTCCTCAAAAACTGATCATGTATTTATTTTGTTAAGCCATAAAAAGTCACTGTTCTTTTGTATTATCAATAATTATTACATTTTTAACGTATCGCTAAACTTTGTGACTGGTATTTATATATTTATTTGAATTTAAAAAAAAAAAATAGGACAAATTCACAGCTAATTAACCTATCTTTATCTTATACTCTGGCTGGTATTTTCTTTGTTCCCCTTGTGATAACACAAAGCTTTGCTAGTGAATACGCACAAACCTTTCTGACCTTTAAGCACTAATATTCCAGTAGCCTGATTAATGAGATATTTTAAATTAATTGCATTATGTGGTAAATAATTTATATTCCGTAGTTTTGTTTGTAGAACCGTGCACAACACTGTGTACTGTGTTTAGTTTTGGAATCAAGAATACGTTGATAAAATGACATTGTCAAGTTTATAAAAGGATGCTGTACATGATTTTGGATAAAGCTAAATTGGAAAATCCAGTTAAGCAACCTTTCATCTTATCAGTTGTTCTCAACTGGAAAGAAGCTCAGTCAGTTAGATGACATATATAATTTTTAGCAGTCCGGACATTATGATCAGTGAACAGTGTTTGTGTGTGTGTGTGTTCGTTGTTATTAAGCATATTAATGGGTAATTCAATATGAGCGGTTTAGACACTACGTTGACTAATTCACTTTGTATTGACGTACATGGACCACAAAAATAAGGGGATATTTCATTATGGGATATTTAATTTAGAAGTATTTCATTCTTGTTTGGTTTGAGGTTTTTTTTGTTTTTAACTGTTAGTAGACCCCTGATAATTGAAAGTGTTTAATATGCAAAATATGATGAGGTTTCTGAAAAACAATAGAAACACTCTCCATTCACTCTCATACTTTAGCATTTGCTGGGTGATTTTTCCCATTTCTGTAGGAATCCACATCAATAAAGATATGTGATATATAAAAACAGTGTATGTGGGATTGATCATCGTCTTTGCCACCTTTTAATGCATAACAACTGGATAATGATAGCAGACTACGTTATATTTCACATTAAATGCATCCTTCTGATATCTCTTACGATGTGTACTTCTTCATATCACTTTACCCTCAGTTTCATATTTTAGCAGTGTTTGTTGGTTAAAAATGATTTTACTGAGGCAAAGCTACTGTAGTTTGACCACACACATTTATAATATTACAATACCATATAAGGATAATTATGTGGAATTATTATATGGTTTTGGCTATAAGCATTGCTTTTGTACAGAAATCACGTCTGCTTTAGTCCAAATCAGTACATCCCAGATACAGTTACTGTTTCAAAAACAGACTTTTGAACAACAATAATACAGCAATACACATGCAATCTGAAGTGCTGAACTTCTTGAAGGAACACTTAACATTATCCGATTTTCTCTATAACTATTCACACTATGACATTATTTAAATGATACAGACCATGTGATGATAACAGTAAAGGATGAACAGGTAAGTAAACTTTTATATGTGTTGGTAAGTGTAGCCTTATTTAGTAGTCATAATGTTTCTGAAGCTGCAGACTGTTCTGCAGTTTCTTGTCTGAAGTCTTCTGATTACATCTCAGTTGAGCATCTCAATGGTCTGGTCATTTATCACCTCTTTTGTCATTACATATTTTACTCGAACCACTGTTAATGTTCTCCTCCAAGCTGAAGGGAAAATACTTTTAGAGTTCCTCCATTTCTAGACATTTTAGTGAAGCTGTATCCTTTTCAGTTTTATGCGAGTCCACATTTCTTTTAAGGTCCTCTGATTTTTCTAATTGTGACATGGCATGCACCAACAATTTTTGGAGAATTTAAAGAATGAGAAAATCAGCGTTCTGATTTGTTGGAGAGGACCCCACTCGTCTCCAAACCTTTTATCTTTGTCTCATTAAGCAAAATGGCTGGCTCTTGGACAAGCTGTTTCCCCGCATACTCTTTCCACTACGATTCAGTTAGTCAGGTACAATTATAAATTACAAACGACTGTGGGTGATGACAATTCATGAATAATTCATGCAGAAATCCAGGTTATTCCAAAGCCTGTTATTGCAGCTGTAAGCTATCAGAGCTTACATCAGACTTACG
The DNA here is from genome assembly GCA_034779995.1 of Parotocinclus haroldoi. NCBI lineage: Eukaryota > Metazoa > Chordata > Actinopteri > Siluriformes > Loricariidae > Parotocinclus > Parotocinclus haroldoi. The sequence goes on along the minus strand of JAUZST010069054.1, from coordinate 7,684 downwards.
GTTACAAAAATGTGATCATATCACTGTTTTTGTAAATGAGCACAGCGATACAATCGATCAATTACAGTAAGCGATCCTTACTTCCGTGACAGTACTTTAAAAACAGTAGACAGTATGTTATAGATGTTCTGGTTCCACCCCGTTTTTCCTTACTGACAAGGATTGTTCACAAGTTTAAGGTACGTAAAAATATATCAACTACTATAAAGACATCTCTCCGTGTGTATGACCAAAGGCATTGCGTTAATATCTACTCAGGAAAATATACATGTATATGAAGACATGAAGTGAACCTCCTTTATGAGCTGATGATAAAATGTATTTAGTCATCGTTAAAAAATGCTTTTTCAACAACACTGCATTATGCACGTTGGAGAATTTGGAAGCCAATTTCGATTTCTCGTTTGATTTCCTATCTGATACAGCATGCCTATCGTTAGTTTCACTTGTGTGTTCTTCAGCTGGTGAGTCTACGTGTTCCTTCTTCTGCAAGTGGTTAGCAATGAGAGATAGCATGACCGACAAAGACAAAAAGGGTTGAGATAAGGAATAAGTGCAGAAGAAGAGAAATGTGAAGGCTTTTTGTGTGTATCAGCATGTGGTTGAGGTGGATAGATGGAGCAGAAGTGGAAAGCAGAGAGGCTTTATCAGCATGTGGTTTCAGTCAGAAACAGCAAAATTAGAATGCTAGCTACGCTTTGTTTCAAAGGCTAGCTGTTGCTCTGGGTGCATGTTTGTGCTTGTATGTGTTTTTTTTTTTTATTTGAATTTGGATGTCGGTTCATTCCCTTCTTGAATATTTTGAATGCCATTGAATAGTTAATGCTTTAATTATTCATCAATTGAGATAGCAGATTTCGAGGATCGGAAGAGAGCGTTTAAAAATTGTTAAAGAAAGCAACATTTTACCAGTGTCAACATCCTGTCAAGGAAACCCACACATTTACCTGTTTGTGTGTGTGTGTGTGTGTATGTGTGAGAGAGAGAGAGAGAGAGAGAGAGAGAGAGATAGAGCAACAGAGAATGAGAGTGAGAGTGAGAGTAAGAGAGAGAGAGAGAGAGAGAGAGAGAGACCAGGCATGAACATATGTCCTCTGAAAGAGAGGACCAGAGAATATTTTTGAGATTTTACATGTGTGGGGACACTTTTCTAGTGTCCCGCAACTTTAATTTCTTGTTTAAAAATGTCCACTTTTATTTGAGTAACCAAACGTTTTTTCTTGTGGTCACTGAGGTTAAGATAAAGATTAGGTGTAACTTTAATGAGCTAGAGTAGTCATTATGTCATTGGGAAGTCCGCAAACAATTACAACATACCCACAAGGACTTTGTGTATGTGTGCATGTGTACCTTGTTTCTCTATATTTGGGAGAATTTCAACTAGTGAGGTCCCCACTTCTTTAACTGCTTTCCTAGAACAATCAAAACTATTATTTGAAAAAACAAAAGAGCCAAACGATTTGCTTTAAGTTACTATGGGTAAGGATTTGGTTGTTACACCAAAATGTGTCAGTTTTGCAACCTTGACCACACCTCTGCTTGCAGCATAATCCTAAAGAGATAAATGGCAGAAAAGGCAAGCATACATTAAGCTCTAAATGGTAGTCTATGGCAGAAATTTCTGAATAACGTATATATTCCGATGGTTTGGGGTTTGGGCTGGATCAATTAGTTTCACAACATTAAAACATCTAACCCTAGATCACTGTGCTGTTTTTGGGATCCGAGGCATTTCTCTAAGATGCAAACTCTTATTAATTTTGTTAACTTTTGTTAACTTATTAATCTTATTAACTTTTTCACTGGGGACCATATTCAGAGAGCAGGTTTTTAATATCAGAATTGCACTTGTTCTCGTACAGTCGTACAGAAAATTATCAGCTCTGGACTTTTTGATATCCTTGTTAAATATGGGTAAATCAAGGTTTTGTAGTATTTTTATCATTTCACACTGGAGATTGCAGAAATATGTATTCCAAAATACATCCTAGCTACCTTATGTGAGTATACCAGCAGTTTGATATTGGAGAGTACAGAAAAAAAGAATCTGTACACACCAGTTTTCTGTGGAATTTAGGCAAGAATACTGGAGTGGCTATGATAAAGTCTTGTTTTTGTGATCACTGAAATCTGTGCCCTGCTGTGATATCCTACAATGATGATTCTTGGAGGAGCCAGTCAGAGCTTTAGCTAAAACATCTACTGAAGTATACAGTCCATGATGGTATGAATACAGTTCCAGTACCAATTTATGAAGTGCATTGAAACATTAAAGCCTAGGTGGGCTTTATTTTGGCATGAAGGTGAGTTCTTATTGTAGATGTTAGATACTTGGTAGCCACAGACTTCTATAATCTTAGGCTAAATTCCAAGCGTGGGGAAATATGGTTTTGAGGAACTACAAAGACGCAAAACGCAAATACAAGGTCTTTACCTCTCATAGAGGATATGACTGACTACTTCAGCATTTATGAACAATCAAATACAAATAGATTTCACCCATATTGGCACAGCAGCATTTCAGTAGTCACCACAGCAGTGCTTTAGTGAGTTTAGACCTGGCAGTACTTTCTGGACTGGTCAAGCGGCATATAGGCAAAATTGGCTGTCTGAAAAAGAAGATTACACATGGAGGAAGATCATTACCAGGTCCTAAAGCAGTGACCCCTGCCATGCCCTACAATGGATGGGTGCCCTGTTTAGAATAGGCTCCTGACCAGGATGAGCAGCCATTAATCCAGGGGAAAAAATTCCCCCTTGATATTATTGTAAAGCTAAGCTGCATAAACATTCATATTTTTTCCAAAAACTTTGAACCAGAACGGTTGGTTTATCAATAAGTTTCAGGGTAGGGAATTCCCAGACACCTGCATGTTTCCATTATTTGTGATTCACAGTTTGAAAAGTTTATAGAGGTGCAAAATCAACATCTATATATGTTAGATAGTAATCAGTAAGATGTATGTTATAGACAGTTATTTCACCACAAAAGCTAGTGCAATATAAAACACTTACAAATTATGCAGTTTAAATAACAAACAGAGGCATGTATTTCTAAGTGCATATTCCTTTGAATTATTTTAGTATTTTAATAGGTTATTGAAACTATCTCATCTTCAATTCAGGCCATTGCCTACTTTCAATTTCAGTTTTGCATGAATTTTCCTGTGACGTTAAACCTGCGCTAAAATTGTGCTCATAATTAGCTACTTAACAAATAAAATGTTGCGGTTACCGACCAAGGAGGAGTTAAGTGATAATTGTAAGCAGGAGTTTAAACAATTTGGTATGCATATAATCACATTTCTAATTTGATTTCTTAGGCATAGATTTATTTCTTAGACTCAAACGTACATTAATTTTATGAATATCAGTTTAAAATGCCTTATATATTATAGGGCGAACGTAGACTGTGGTATAGCAGGTTAGGGTACTAAAATTCTGCATGGGTCTAGCAGCTAAAATGTCCATCTTTCATCTACAACCCCAAGTTAGTACGCTATGCATTTATGCACCGCATAAAAATGCAGTGCTTCTTACATTCACTTTGATTTTTATTTCATTGCAGACAGTATGAACCAAAGACATTTCCTGTTTTTCTTCTGGACAAATTAATTTCATTTGTTAATAAACATCTGTTGCTGCATTTCAAGTTTACGACACATTCCAAAAAAAGACTAGTAATGAGATAAAAGCAAAACCTAAATAATAATCTTTAATTGTAATCATTATTTAGCTCAATAGCAGAATCCACAGAAGGAGTCTTTAATGAGCAAAGACAGGTAGAGGATTTCAAGTTTGTCAACAAATGTGTGAGTATATTATTAAAACCTTTAAAAACAATATTCCGACAAGCAAGATCGGAAGGAATTTAAATAGTTAAGTCCTAATTACACTGCTTACAAAATTAGGGGATATTTCATTTTTAAATATCTCCTAATTTTTGTGAGCAGTATATTTCTGATTTTGGCTTGTTTGCAATGTCTTATAACAATAGTTTGCCTATGTAGTTTTCTTAGGGATTGAAGAATGATGGTTCTTGATGCAGTGCTTGATGCAGGGATTGAAGATCACAAGTCTTCTATTCAGGCGTATGCTCAGACCGTTGAAAAGCTGAATTTCTTGTAATTTCTGAAGTTCTTGTATTGTTTAATGATATTAAGCACTGCAGAAGTAGGAATACTAAAATACCTTCCAGTCTTTCTTTAAGGAACATTTACACAATATTTCATTTTGTTTCACATATTTGTTAGCAAACTGAAGATCATCTGCCCATCTTTTGTGGATGCTGCTTTTGTTCTAATGATTCTAATCACCTTTTGGAATCATATCATTGTTGCATTTTCACCTCATTGCAGGCATGTATGTTTATTAACACATAAAATTATTTGGATTCATGCTTTCTACTATTAAATAAAAGTCAAAGTAATGTATGTATGTATGGAGCACTGCAGTTTTTTTTCCTTTGTATTTTTCATACCGTCCCAACTTTTTCTTTAAAATATGAGACAGTTAAGCCATTTTTGACAGGAAGTCTGAACGCTTGTAAATGGGGCTGAAATACAGGACCGTCCTAAGTAATATATGAACAAGTAAAAAACAGAAAAAGAGATGCTAAGGTCTCTGTGGCTTACCTAGTTGTTATTGCCAACCTCAAATAACAGGAAATTCGGCCATGTGACTGTATACTCTTTCTTCATTAAACACACACAAAATGACATGCCTCCCTCACCCATGAGAGTACAGTAGAATTGTGCTCTTATTGTTTACATGTCTATCTACAGGATTTCTAGACCATACACAAGTATGTCTCAGGCATCGTAACGTCTTCCTCTATTTACCACACACACTACTCAGACACACGGCATGTGATGCGGATATGAAGATCTAGTTGGAGTTCCTCTCTGGGCCTGAAATCAGGGCAGACGTAAGAACTGACACACTGACATAAACACACACTGACACAGAAACTTGTTGAAAATGTGACAGGTCACACAAGTTAAACACTCATTGCTTGAGTTGTGCTCTTGTGGACGTATCACACAGTGCATCCATATAAAGCTCATGGATTTTGATTACATCTTTGGTAGATGGCAGTGGCGTAGGGTCAGCCTTAATATGACCACCTGAGCCACATCTTTGTGAAATGGATTTGATTTGCTATTGTTATTCTATTTCAGATGTCTGGTTGAAGCGTGTACCAATCTGATCTAAAATATCTAAAACCTAAAATGTTCAAATTAAACGTTTAAACGTTATGAGATGTTACAGAAAATGTAATTAGAGGGACATTGTACAAACAATCATGTTTGATAAATAAATAGCCGAAGCATGATAGTATGCTGTCCACTCACCTTTACTTGTTTTATGTTTTTAATAGCTATATGGCACACACCCATCGCCATAGACAAACAGTGGGGGTAGGATGGGTTGGGTTGTAACCTCTTTTCTTTTAGGTAACTCTCAAAATGAAACTTTCATAGGTTTCTTCCTTCCCAACAAGGAAGCTCATCCACTTTCTGCCCTGCTTTGAAAGTCAATAAAGAAACGGTTTGCCATATTTTTGACAATACAGAGCAATAACCTTAACTTCATCTGACACTTTTGAGATGAATTAGAATGCTACCATCTGTGGTAGCTTGGCAGAGGACCTTCTGGTCCATAGTCCTGTACCTTAACCACTAGGCACACCTGACTACAGTTTATATATTGTCGACGATTGGACCCAGATGTTTCAAACTAGGATTCGTCGCTCCATTATATTTTTCCTACTGCTTTTCATTTCAGTCTTTGAGAGCTTTTAGCTCATCTTAGTCTTTTCAAGTCTGTTCCACTTTCAAAAAGGTGGTTTCTTGGACCATCGTTGGAATGTCATCACAAATAGAAATAAATACTCACATAAACATAAACTAATCCACAACTGCCCTGAGATCTATGGACAATAAGACTTGCTTATCACTATCATCTTGGTGATTATAAAAATGTCACCCAAACGTCACTCAGTGTTTAAGAAGACATATATGAACAGACTTCTTTTCACAATGTCCACAAGTGTTTAGGTGTACGGTGCACTTCTTTTCAAGGTTTTTTAATCCGTCAAAATATATATGTGTAAAAATGTTCAGAATAATGTTCAGAATTAAGATGAATTTATCTGGAATCATTTTACTTTTACAAAAATTGTGTTTTTTAAACCTTCCAAGGAGACATCAGGACATGATAGAAAATGATGGCGAGAGAGAGGGTGATAAAGGTGTGATGCAGATAACAGGCTTGTGGGGGGAGTCAAGGGGGTGGACATTCCTGGCAGCAAAAACACAGATAAAAGAGTTTCTTACTGGCAGACACATCCTTTGTGAGAGAGACAGAGAAAAGGAAGGAAAAAGCAAGAGAATGCATGAAAGAGGGATAGTCAGAGTGAAAGAGAAGTCAGTAAACCACTTAAAAAGATTCTGAGGTTGACACTTAAGATCCACCTCCTCAGTCTGTCGAATATTCCCCCACTCTCTTTCATACCCTTGTTGTATATCTATATTTTTCACAAGGGGTTTTGAAGTTTTCTGCGTTTTAAATGTTGAATGTTAAATGAGTGAGAATGGCCCATGTTGTACTCGGTCCCTTTAGCACAGCAAAACCTTTGATGGCCCTGGTGAGAAAGTTATGAAAAGAATAGTTGAATCCTTTATTTTAACAGGCCAAACTAATTTGATTATTTTGAGTATTTCATTGACCTTGCTGGGGCTGCTAATACCTCACCGAATTATTCAGGCTCAGCTAAGTAATGTAATTCGAATAGAATGTTTATAGAATGTTTATAAACATAAATATCAGCGAGAGGGAAGAAAGAAATGATCAAATAATTAAATGCATGTATTATACATTTCTGTTTGAAATGTCCTAGCCCCAGTTTAAAAAGACCAAAATATTATACTTGCTCATTTAAAAAAGATTGAATATGACATATCTGTGAGTGGCAAATGTATGTCAACCTTTGCTTTCAGTATCTCGTGTGACGCCGTTCAGTAGCAATAACTAAACATTTCCGGTTACTGATCAGTTCTGCACATGAACCTTGAATAATTTTAGCTCATTCCTCCATACAGAGCCACTTCAACTCTGCGATGTTGGTAGGTTTTCTTCTCATGAACCATTCCTTCGGCTCCGTACATAACATTTCTATTAAACAAAAGTCAGGACTCTGACTTTCCAAAAGCCATTACAAAACGTTTACTGTATTCTTCTGTAATAATTCTTTGGTAGAACAAATTTTGTGCTTGTGCATGACCTATGTTCTCTAGAGATTCAGTTCATGGGGTAGACGTCCTGACATTTTCCTTTAGAATTAGCAGTCCTCAAGTCGTCCTGGCTCAGGCATCTGAATAGAAACCCAAAGCATGATACTACCACCACCATATTTTACAGATGTCCTTTTGTCCAGTTTGAGTGGAAAAAATTAATCATTGTATGTATGGATTAACTGTACAGTCGCAGCCAACTCGGTCACTTTATCTCATTCTGTCTTTCATCGATGTGCTCCATTAAGTATTTCAGTAGGATAGTGGAGTACTTTCTCCTCCCCTCCCCATTTATCTGGGTTTGGGAACGGCGTGCAGCTGTTTCCAGTTACACAGCTGGGGTGTTTTGCATACACAAGTCAATGACAATTTAGAGACACCAATTAACC
>JAUZST010069043.1:0-22079 GCA_034779995.1 Parotocinclus haroldoi | reverse complement strand
ATGAGATGCAGACTCAATTATTGTGATTGGGTAACAAGTGATATATTTATGGGGATGAACAGAAGCTTGTTAAACTGGATGAGAGTGCTACACATTGACTGTTCAGTAGGGTTTATGGTCACCCAAGACTGCCAAAACACACTGACAGTATGGGGCATGGACAGGATCAGATTGTCCAGCAGATCTTGTGGGATCCTCTTTCTATTCATTTTGAAATATCCTCTCATTTTTGTGAGCAGTCTATAAGGGTACATGAAATAGCATGAATTGATTAATCATTTAATGAGTAAACAATATGATACACAATACACACTGTCATCGAGACTATGCATGAGATGAGCATGAAATGCATGCCTTCATACAGAAGCAATCTACACTGCTCGGAAAAATTAGGGGACACTTTATTGGGGAATTATTTTAAATTATTTTAAAATTAAAATTATTTTTCTCTTTCATGTCATTTTGTGAGCAGTATATGAATTAATGTAGTAATTGAGGTAGAACATGAATTTGAAGTATTACTAAAGAAGTTAAGCTGCCCCTCAGTAAATTGTCACCCAATTTTACAGCTCTTGATTTGGTTTCTTTAGTAGGTACGCATCCTTGTTTCTACACTTTTTATAAATTGACTTGTTGAAAGCGGAAACCTATATCTATTTGTCACAACACACATGAAATCAACCCCAAGATGTCAATGTCACAGCAGTGCTGAGAATAATCCACCACCCAATTAATACCTAATCTGTGCAGTTCCTGTGGGGATCCTGTTCATTCAAGAACCAAAGGGGACTAACAAAGTTGGACAGATGAACTACAGACTATAATTGTAGGACTGTAGGATTGTAGGAAGTGTGAATGGTAAAATGGAAAAGGGACTGTACCTCATAAAGAAATTGGCGAGTTTATATAAAGTTGAGTTACTACAGTATCGTTTTTACTGATTGGTGCATTTTTGCCACATTGAGCTCATTTAAGTTTTCAAACCAAGACAAATCGCCAAACAAATTGTGAAAGAGAATTGAGTAATACTATTCTGGTGCCAAAATGTTACAACCCCAATCTCAATGAAGTTTGGATGTTGTGTAAAACATAAATAAAAACATAATACGATGATTTGCATATCCTTTTTTACCCATTTTCAATTGAATACACTACAAAGACAAGATAGTTAATGTTCATATTTGATACATTGTATTTTTTTTTTGTTGCAAATATTCACTCATTTGGAATTTGATGCCTGCAACAAGTTCCAAAGAAGTTGGGACAGGGGCAAAAAAAATGGGAAAGTTGAGGTATGCTCAAAAAACGCCTGTTTGGAACATTCTAAAGGTGAGTGTCATGATTGGGTATAGAGGGAGCATCCCTGAAAAGCTCAGTCACTCACAGGCAAGGATTTGGCGAGGTTCGCCACTTTGTGAACAACTGCATGAGCAAAAAGTCCAGTAGTTTAAGAACAATGTTTCTGATTGTGAAATTGCAAGGACTTTAGGGATTGCATCCTCTACAGTCCATTATATCACCAAAAAATTCTGAAATGCTAAAGGAATCTCTGCGAGTAAGCGGCAAGTGCAAAAACCCACATTGAATACCCATGACCTTCGATCCCTCAGACGGCAGTTCATGTTCGGATTGTTATCAGAATAAACTTCTAAAGGCAGCATCTCTGATGGGGGTGTGTTAGTGCCCATGGCATGGCTGATTTGCACATCTGTGAAGGCACCATTAGTGCTAAAAGATACATAAAGGTTTTGGAGCAACATATGCTGCCATCCAAGCAACGTCTTTTTCAGGAACGTACCTGCTTAATTAAGCACAACAATACCAAGCCACATTCTGCACATGTTACAACAATGAGGCTTTATACTAGTGTGGTGCATCATGGAGTGCAAAATATGACAACAGAGACCCCGGACTGTTGAGCAACTGAAGTTATACATCAAGCAAGAATGGAAAAGAATTTCACATATAAAGCTACAACAATTTGTGTCCTCAGTTCTCAAACATTCACTTGTTTACCACAACGTGTTGCAGGAATCAAATTCAAAATGAATATTCAAAAAAAAACAATAAAGTTAATCAGTTTGAACATTAAATATCTTGTCTTTGTAGTGTATTTAATGGAATATGGGTTAAAAAGGATTTGCAAATCACCATATTCTGTTTCTGTTTTACACATCGTTCCAACTTCACTGGAATTGGGGTTGTACATCAGACACTAATCCAGGAAAGACAGCTAATAAACTGTTGCAAACAAAATGCACCAATACATAAATCAAAAGAAAAGAGACTCATTTCTAGATTAAAATGAAGATTGAACAACTAACAATTGGCTAAATCATGCCACAGAATTTGTACCTCGCTGGTTAACATCTCAAACTGATGTAATGAGCACAAAGCATAGCCTTGTATGGATAAAATGAAGTCATTTCCAAGGGGTTTTGTTTTTGGTAAGCCAAATGACCAAAGAAGGACTGAAGATTAAACATAAAACGCTGCCTAAAGTAAAGCAATTTCAGGAATACTTGGTTTGACAGTATCTGGACTATTTATGTCTACACTGGTACACAGTGTGTATGTATGTGATTTTGATCTATTTTTGCAGAAAGCATCCTTTACCCATATACTGCTTGTTTATTAAACCTACCTGCTTTAAAACCTGGGTAAAACCACCTTTGACAGTACAGTAACAAATCTACACCACCACAAGCATATTTCAGAGCTCACTACACATCTTTTGTTCTGAATAATTTACTTTGTGTATTTGTTTTTATTAATTTGATGAATTGTAAATGGGATGGCAAATTTTAAATGATCACATATGAAACAAGGGAAATCTCTGAAATGATTTTTTTGGTAACGTCAGCATGAATGCAATTTTGTAAAGCCAAATATAAATAGAAATTCTGTTTCACTCTATTTCTTTCAAATCGTATAAATGCAACATTTTTAAACTGACAAGTTTCCAATGCTACACCAGAGTGCCAGAATCATTGCCATATGGGCTTGTGGAAATCATCACTACCATCTTATCCAATAGTTAATAGTGAGTCATATCAAGCAACACAAAATTATGTACAACGTATTTCAGCAATATATCAAACTATTTACAAAGATCATCTTTATGTGGATAATGACATAACCATCCTAGTCAATAACCTTTGAAGCTGAAGCCATATAAACCAAGTCTTACCTATTGCATCACAAGACGTACACTATATTGGTAAATATTTGTGGACTTCAGATGCTGAAATTGCATAGCTCAGTAATTAGAAGGGGTGTCCACAAACTTTGCATCACCATTTCAACAAAGTCCCTTCACAATTTAAAATCAGCAACATCTTCAGATTACAAATATAACATGTCTGATGTTGGATTAGCCCACTAGAAGTATGCCAAATGAAAGATGTGTCCAAACATACAAAATCCAAATTAAACTCACTTAATATGGTTACTGATACAGTGTACTTGAATTTTTCCCACCTACCTCTAGGTTTCTAGGTGAAACTACATGTAGGACACAATTAATTACATACAAGGTGCTATAGAGCCAAGCCACTGTCCCTAATAGCATGGATGCCAAGCATGGATATGTTTACCAAATATCATGAGTTCATGAGTTTTTGTCTATGGGAATCGGTCTGCTCCTTCTCTGTTACGTAAGGCTTTAACTACCCAAATTCAGCCCCAAAATATTCAGTCTAAACACTGATCCGTTACCATTCAGTCGATGCTTTTTTCAGTAAAAATTCAGTTCATATAATTCAGACTGCAACGTTCAATCTTGTATATCCAGGAATTTCAGGAAAAGTAATGAACTGTCCACGAGGTTGTGACAGCCAAGAAAGTGCTGTGTTATTTCACTGGCTTTGACAGAGGTGCTGTAAACAGAACACCAGACTACATGCCACTATATCTGTTTGTATAATAGCACACTAAATAAAACACTGTAATCTGTGCTTTTATAAAGCCATTTATAAGGGCAGGCTAAACAGAACACCAGAATGTGCACAGGTAGTGTTACTTTTATAATTCCAGACTACCCAGATCACTAAAACAGATATCGTTAAATTGGTGTTTATATCACCACGCTAAACAGAACACCAGATTGTGTTCTACACACCAAACTAAACACTGGAATGCATGCTGTTTATCAGCTTTTATATGGCATACATTCACCATCCTGGTTGTAGAATATAAGCTACAGGCAAAATTTTCCAACTATATCGTTTTTTTGTTGAAGTTGGATTATGGAACAAATTCAATTCAATTTTATTTCTATAGCGCTTTTTACAATGTAGCATCGTCTCAAAGCAGCTTTAAAGTAATACATTATCTAAAAGGCCAATTCCAAGTTGAGCAAGCCCAGGGTGACAGTGACAAGGAAAAACTCCCCATAATGGTAGGAAGAAACCTTGGGAGGAACCAAGACTCAACAGGGGACCCATCCATGGGCGGCCTACAAAAAAAAATATAACATGGACTTAAGTTTAAATGATTAATATTGAAACTAAATATTAAGAGTATGAATTTGAGTAGTTAAATAATGTTAATGTTTTTGTATTTGATTTTCAAAGATGAGTAACTAATTTGGCTGTTCATTGTTAAAACAGTTGCAATGTAAATGTGAGCTGAGGTCATAACGCACTCATAAATTCAAACACAATACAAAATTGCATAAAGACTTTCATCTGACTGACCTTAAGTAAAGAAAATTATTTTTAGGTTTAAGTGGCTTAGATAGTCAGTTTGACTGGAGATTTTCTAGGCTGATCTCAATTTGTCCAGTAGCAGAAAGAATTGAATTCTGGGTACTTGAAGGTAGCACTTATCTCTTTGCTGGTGGGAAAACATGATCCAAATAGATCTACTGACTCAGTGAGGCAACTGCAAATGCGTGAACCAGATACAACAACATATCACCCACAGACCCACCCCATGGGGATGTGGGACTTAAACTGCTTGAACAGTGATGTTATCTACATCAGCCCACTGCTCACACAATTAATTCATATTCATATTCATTATTATAGCACTATATAAAGTTGTCATAGACAGAAATTTGAGTATGCAAAATATTAACTTTTCAATAAAACCCTAACTCAGTTTATAGTGTTTTCTAGTAAATATTAACAACTTAGTGGCAGGTGAACGTGGTCCAATTTACTTGCAAAACACCGTTTGCAAGTCCAGATTCTGTTTAAAAACATGATGGCGTGACAGCGAGGATGGCCAACCACACGTTAGCAAGAGCCAATCAGTGAGCTTGTAGGTGGTCTGAAGGGAAACAGGCTTTAGCTTGAACTGATATTTTTTTATTAAGTTCTAGTGCTTGACCCATCCCCATTTAATATGGAGTTACATCGTGACATTGTTTTTGGACGTTAAAAATACAAGAGACAGAACGGCCTTTTGAAAAAATGCAGGGGACATTTCAAATGCCCCCCACCCCCAGCCACTGCACCACCCATGCTGCCCCACCCATGTAACTTTAACATATAAAACCTCTGTCCATTGTTCAGAATTTTTCTGTTCTAAATCTTTGCTAGATTTGCTGATTCGTCTTGACATATTTCATAATTCTGATAGAGCTCATTATGCCTTTTTCTTAGAGCAAGAAGAGGCAAGAAAATGAACACCACATGAACGGCTCATATGGTTACGCTTTACAAAAGCAGCATAAATGTGCTGAGAGTTTGAGAAAAATGTACTCGATGTGTCTGTTAATCGTTCAGTCTTAAATGTGGCTTCTTCTCGATCACCTGCCTGTACAGCACCAAGAGAGATGTAATTTACAAACGTTCCCTGTAATTAGACTTCATCCTTATTTTGGAAGCTTTAAAATAAACTACACTTTGTGGCAGGTGAGTTTATTTTATACACCTGTGGAAAGCAGAGAACAGGCTGCTCAGTGACAGTGGTAATGCTACCCTTATCATTAACTCCATGTAAATATTCATTCCTGGAAAACAACATTAACAGCAAACTGTACAGTAATAAAACATGTACACTTTAAATCTATTTATAGAATCAGGTCTGATGCCATGTCTTATGCTGTACAGTGTAGTAGAGCCTAGCAATGCTTTGGTGGGTCCAATCTTTTACCAGCTGTTGTAAGAAATGTTCTAAAACATAAAAAATAGATGTTTCCATGCACTGATGAGTCAGATCATTTAATCTTAGTTCAAATAGAACATTCTTATATTGATACGCAGGACTACTCTTTTAGTTCATTGTATGCACCAAATGTCAAAAATAATAACAAAGAGCTTGAGATATTTTCTCAAATACATTTAGATTTACAGCGTTTAGCAGATGCCCTTATCCAGAGCGACTTACAAAAGTGCTTTGTATTCTTACCAGTAGAAGAATATCTTTTATATTTTAAATATTTAATTAATTTGGTTTCTTTTTAGAGTCATTTCAATTTAATTTAATTTTGAACTATTCAAACTGTGTGTTGGTCAGTCTAAGGCAATGCAATTAAATTCTTTTTAAATTAAGATGAGCATAAGCAGAAGAAGGTTGTATTTTTTTCTCTTAGCCCTTTTACCAAAAGTCATGTCTCATTTAAAAACATGTTCCACATGTCAAGAAGCAAGTATTGGTCACATTTAATACGATTTTCATATTGCATAATTTCTGTGAGCAGTATACATGATATATTACTTATGAAATAACCGTTATGACAGCACTGACACACAGAACAAACTAAGACATCATCAGCAGAACATAATGAAGAATACCTATGTACATAAAAAAAACAAGAGAACTTTGTTTTGGTCTTCCCCTGACTTTCAGAAAACCCAGATACAACTAACTGTTAATTATGTGACAAAATTCTCATCAGTAACTCATCTTCGGGTAACAGGAGTGAAAATATCGGAACAGGACTAAAATGTGTATTTGACCTATTATGAATTTGTTTTTAAAAAAAGGATTTAAAGCATTGTGGACCAGTGTGAACTGGACCAGTATAAGAACATTAAGAATGCACGTATTGTTTTTGGTATTTTCAGTATATGATGGCGTACTTGGCGATGGTACCACAAATGTCAGAGATAACTATATTGTCATTTCACTGCCACAGGTAGATGGTGCCCTCACACCGGCATGTGCCTTGGTACTGTGTGGTGACACTGAACACCATATCCATTCGGCCCTTCCATTATGCCAAGACTTTCCTTTACAAATCTGGTCTGATGACAGACATCCTGACCCTCATGTAGGAATGCAATTGTATGGGGTGCCTGTTTGCATGCACTCTGTACGGACAGCTATGGAATCTTCATTAGTGGAAAAGTTCCTGCCATCTGCCTAGGCAACAGAAAAAAATAATGTAGGAATGACAGGATAGAGGGAAAGCTGTATTCTTTAAATACAGGTATGCACCATTTAACGTCCATACAATCAACGTCTGTTTGTGCTTTAACAAGTGAGCATTGAAAATCCTATAATTTCCTATTATAATCGATAATTTCCTATGAAATGATCATAGACAATATGAGTCTGTATATTAACTTTATGCACTGCAACTGTAAACAGCTGGTGACCTATCCACAAACAGAGGCAAAAGTCTGTCATTCACTCAAAAGCTCACTGTCTGACTAGTTGTATGCTCGCTTTCTTGATAGGTCAAATTTTAAATTAGAGACTATTCTCCAACTTTTCATTTTTCCAACCCAGATCAATTTCCAGAAATGCAGAAGTGTGCAAAGGTCTTATGATTTCTGTATTTTCTGTTTATATTTTAATTATTCTATATTTGTTTTAGTTGTCACTGTTACTGTCTCTAACCATACATCTACGAGGTGGAGAAATAAGGTGAATGTCTCTAAAAAAGTTGACAGTGAACTGTGTTTTAAGTGTTTTAAAACTCCTGCAGCACTGCTGTCAGCTCAACACACACTAACATACCCCCACTAGGCCTGTCTGTGGCAGTGCAGCGCTAAGAATGATCCACCATCTAAATAGTTCCTGATCTTTGGTGGTTCTCTGAGAATAATGACCATTAGAGAATGGACTACAGGGAACAAACAAAGTATGTAGGGAAACAGATGGACTACAGTCTGAGTAGTGGCCACTAAAACTCAAAGGATATAATTAAAAAATAATTTGCAGAATATAGAATGGAAAATCTAGAATGCCTAAGACTTACTGTATGTACATGCACATGGGACAGGCTGTTGACCAGGCATTACCATAGTCACATAGTTATGTTATGTTACTGTAATGTAACTATAAAGGGTATTTTTACAAGAAAACTGTGTTCACATACCTTTCTATCATTGAATTGTTTGTTTAATATGCCTCTCTTTATCTATACTGCTCATGGAAGTACCCTGTAATGAAATACCCCCTAATATTTGTGAGCAGTGTATTTCTGTGAGATTCTGAAGATGTTTTGGGTCAAATTAATGCTGAAATACACAAATTGTCAAGTTTCAATCACCACTGTATCACATTTGGCAACTATGAACATTTATGGTAAAGTTACACTGTTATACCATTGAAATATGTAATTTCCTGTAATGCACTGGTGACATCAGTAATATGACATAAGGCTATCCACTTTCCATATTATTATTTAAACATAAATGTCATTCACAGACTTTGTATAGAGGCCAATGTTGTCAAATTCATACAACACAGGCAGCAAGCGTCGTTACACCCAGTGATCTCATGTTTAAGTGGTGTTACACCCAGACAATCAGTGTAATCGACAGTAACTGGATAGCTGCTTGAAGACCTACTGTGTTATAACATCAAAAATATCCTTTCCATTAGTGTTATGTAGAAAGCTGTGCTCAAAATGTCTGTACCTGGTTGGTCTACATGTAGCTGCTATCCTGCTTGCTGCATTCTGGTGTATTCAATCTAATTCTGAGCAACTTTTAGGGGATCTGGGCTCTGATACACCCCACTTCTAAACTGTCATAAATATAATACATTATATTAATATAATGATTGTTAAAAAGGTTTTACATTTTAATAAAGGTTACGAAAACATTTTAATTGATTTAACCTCACATCACACTTTTTCACATTTCAGTGTTGAAAGTTAACATATTTTCTTGAGCAGTCTGTTTTTAGACTTGTTTGTTAAACAAATTCCCCAAATGACAAATTTAAAGGCAAACCTGATGAGCAAATAAATCAGAATATACAGTGGTGTTCAAAAGTCAGAGGCCTAGTATTGAATGCTTCTACTTTGCATTTTCCCCCCATGTTCTACAATCTAAAAATTGAAGGTTAAGAGCCTTACTCAAGTGGCTGCTTGGCAGTGCTAAGACTTGAAACTGGATCCTTGTGGTCCATAGTGTTGGACCATAACTTCTGCATCAATACAGTCATCATCACATCAGAGGCGGCATACAGTATATCACAAAAGTGAGTACACCCCTCAAATTTTTGTAACTAGTTTATTCTATATTTTCATAGGACGACACTGAAGACATGACACTGATACAATGTAGAGTAGTAAGTCTACAGATTGTATAATAGTGTAAATATGCACACAAAACACACAAAACAAACCATAAATGTACATCATAGCAGCAGCCTCAATGACTAGACATCAGCAAGACTGGGGCAATACTAGTCAGACACTCTTATACTCGGGGATTTAGTGTGACCATTGACCTAACACATCTTTGGATTGTGAGAAGGAAACAAGTTGCCTGGAATAAACTTGCATTGATACATGAAGACATGCAAACTCCACACAGACAGAGTCAGAGGTTGGGATCTCTTCAGGATAGCAGTAAAGCCTAGCCAACAGCACAGGGACAATCCCAGACAACCGCCAAGCCACCGTAGGTCACACATGCTTATGCACATCCACACAATAAGGGCACTGTGCAAACACCAATTATCCTAACATGCATGTTTTTGGAATATGGGAGGAAACAGTCAAATAAGATTCTGTAAATTCCGTATATATTACCGAATAATATATTAATATTACTGAATGGTAAAAAATGTGTGTGGCTAAAATGATCACTATAAGAAAATGAGATCACTCATTTATAGTGTCCACAAACGTTTGGCCATATACTTTATTAACATGATAAAATAATTAATCCATGTGCAGTAGGTACACGGTAAGGCTACCAAATTAAAACTGTATTGAACAGTACAGGTTGTCCATGTCTGTGGTCACCTGGTTATGACTGGTCTAGTCTAACTTCATAAAGAACATTAATATGACTTCTCTAGACAGTACAAAACATATTTGCCTCATCGATATCATCAGTAAAACATTTCACGAACTGTTTCAGATTCTTCACCATTAGTTAAAAAGAAAATAAATTAATCACAACATAAACATTGTTCTCACAACATTTAATGCTTATTAAATCATTCGTTATTGATTACAGATTCATTTGTTTTATGCATTTATGCACTGCTCACAAAAATGAGGGGATATTTCAAAATGATTACAAAGAGGATCTCACAAGAATTGCTGGACAATCTGATCCTGTTCATGCCCCATCACTGTCAGTGTGTTTTGACAGTCTTGGGTGACCATACACTCTACTGAACAGTCAATGTGTAGCACTCTCATCCACTTTAAAAAGCTTCTGTTCATCCCCATAAATATATCACTTGTTACTCAGTCATGATAATTAAGTTTGCATCTCAATTGCATAATCAAACAACTTTATTTGACTTTTCATTTGCTTTTCTGATGATTTTGTGTAATTAAACTAAGTCAAATGCTTCCTTTTTAATCGTTTATTAATTATTAATCGTTTAATCGTTTTAATATTTATTAATTTAGAAATATCCCCTAATTTTTGTGACAGTCTGCTTTATTAGAGTCTGGAAAAACCATGATCCCTGTGACATCTGTTTAAGGTTTGTACACATCACACCATTTATTTTGTGATATGCACAAAGATAATCTGACTTTTGATACAGTGACTTTTTATCTTGTCTTTGTCTTTTATCTTATCTTTATCTAGCCATGTGATGTATAATTAATCTAGGAAACTGCACACTGTGCACACACCTGTGTATGATATGCTGATATCTGATATGCTCTCAATCAATCTAATATGCTCACTCAATCATTCTCCTGGTACTTCTGTTCCTGGATCAGGCAGAGATGTAAGTCTTGACATGGTGTCAGATCCGGGTACGTAAGGTGTTGTGGGTGATGTCCCATCTGAATTTTCCTCTCCAGTAGGGAGTTTCAGTATGACAGAATCTAGGTGATATGGCACTAGTTAGATAGCTGCACCATGTTAGGTTAATCTGTTTTTTTATCTACAAGACACACTACAGGTATTACATTGCACAAGTATTTTTTTTAGCATCTCACCTTTTCTTTTTGTCACCTTCTTTGTCACCTTCTTTTTGGCTTTCTCCTCTGATGTGGGAGTAGTCGATGTTGGAGTAAGAGATGTGGAAGCAAGTGATGATGGAGTCGGTGTGCTAGATTTGACAGGTGTTGGAGATTTAGACAGAGACTCCGTGGCTCCAATTACCACATTGCCATCTGCATCAGCAATGTAGGAAACCACACCCAGATCACCCATGTTCTCTATTACATTCATCTGATAAAAACAGAACACTGGCATTAGACACATATTCACACACCATGTTTGTAATCCAAGGTTTACTACTTACCTGAGAGCTGGTTGATCATACACTGAGTTTGCTACGCTTGGTGCTGTTACAATGGACCTCTATTTTAATGGATATTTCTCCAATACACAATAAATACAATTATACATATCATTTTAAGTACCTAAATATAATTTCTGTTGGTCCATACATATAGTAAATATGGATATTTCTGTCATTTGATTGAATTAAATAAAAACAAGCTGCATTGCAGTTCAGCTTTCAGCTGGATAACATCAGCTGGCCAAAATCAATGCAATACAGGCCATAATATAAACAGAGTTGGCAACAATGGGCTTAAAATACAAACCTGCTGTGTGTAGTTAAATGTGACATGCTTAGTGTCCATGCTTTATTCTAGGAAAGATAATATTTAAATATGTTTTAACAGAACCACTTTAATTCTTGTAACATCTAAATAAACGTCACTTAAGAGTTTTCAATTATACTTTACTTCTTAGATGCAATGAAATTATTGAAGACCTTTATTTTCCTGGCACATAAAGTGACATAAAACCCATAACCACCCTAACCCTAGATAAAATTAGTTAATTTAAATGTACTGATTTTCTTAAATCGGACACATGATATATCATAGCTCGATGCCTGAGAGCATTAAGCAATCTTAATGTTTAAAATATGCAAGTGATAATATCACAAATGAACAAATAGATTCCAGCTCCATGCCAACAAACAATCTGAACATTGTTTCAATGGAAGGCCCTTTCTTAAGGAATCACAAACAAAAGCTTTTTGAGTTTGCTAGATGGTACTATTAGATGCCGACTGCAAACAGGTTTTATGGTAAAATGAACCAAAAGTTGTTTTTAGGCAACAAACACACAAGTTGGGTTTCTTATATCTAATGGTGTAGGTCCCAGAGAACTGGAGTATGTCAGATTTCTTGCTCTGTATTCTCCCGATACATTGGGGTTTAGGTCAGACTCACTTAGGTTAACTTGGCAAAGAGAATACTAAATAGAGAATGTAGCGTTGTGATTGAATATACTGTTATGTGCCAATTATGTTTCAGTGAAATGGGCAGAGAAGGTTGTTGATGCTGTTGAAAGAGTTATTATTAAGTCAATGCAGAGTGTGAGGACTCTCTTTAGCAAAGCTGTACTGTATAATTAATATACTGCATATGTTTGGTGTGTGAATCTGAATTACTAATTGTCTTGTTAATGATTTCTTGCTTTCTTGTTTTTAATTGATAAAGTTCAGTGCATTTCTGTATTTCTGAGATACACTTGTCCTAAAGTCCCAAAGCCTGAATTACTTATCATTTTGCAAAACTGATGAATGTTGGTTGTCACTTGAAAAGTTAATGTTGATTAACTATTAACGTGTATTTATCATGGGTGCTTATCAAAAAACAAAATCTCTGTATTTCTTTGTATAGTACAATGCGAATTGGATGTTGAAATGTTAGAAAGTGACAAATCGTCTAATAGCAGTTGACAGATAAGCTTTGCAGGATGGAACCTTGTAATGGACCATTTTTTTGTTTAAATTTCACTATACATTTTCAACTTGGATGAGATCTGGACTGATGTCCATGAGTTGATCGTTTCCTGAAGAAAATCTTTAACGTTGTCTTCTCTGTGACATGATGCATTATCATCCTGAAACTTAATCACCAGATATATTAGCCATTTATTTCTATACGTATTTTTAATGAACGCCTGAGCATGTACTTTTGAGATAATGGTTGCCATCTTCCCTGGTCCTTTATGTGACCCAATATTTTTTTTTTAAATAAGTGCAGAAATGTTTAATTAGAATGGCACCAGACACAAGTCCAGCATTCTCTAATTGGTCAATGCAGAATTCTATGTACCCCACTGTAAACTTATTTTCTTCTGTTTAGGTGTTAGTGCTGGTTTTTGTTTGGCGTTTATATATGTAAATAGTTTTCGATCAACATTGGGTGATTCTATACTTGTCCTCCACTTCATCTGAAAAAACCATAATGTTCAGCTAATTTTAATTAACAAAACTGCTATCTATTTTAGAAAACATTGATTTGTTTTTTTTAACTCAAATTTCTCAAATTACTCAAAGTTGGTCCCTTTTACTCAAATATCCATGACTTTGAGCATTTGTTTCTGTATACAGTGTTGGTAACTTGAGTCAGAGACATTGAAAAAATGTATTTAGACTATTTTGGAGCAGTTGGCAGGAATGTTGTTGGATGTTCATATCATATGAAACAAGTACTTACCTGTCAGCATTACAAACTGGTTGATAGCAAATCTGAACTGAGAAATGCAGATCACATTTATAAATGCAGTGGAATTTCTTAGTGGAATTTTCAGTGGAATCTTAAATAAGAATTGTAGGTTAATATTAATATCTTGACAGTGCCAGAAATAATAATTTGATATATCCATTAATATGAATCCTTATAAATAGATTTAAAAAAATGACTCGCTCTGTGTATTTTCAAGTGTGTGTGGAAGTTAGTCTGTGCCTATGGATGTGAGAGTGAGTGACTTAACTGTAAGTTTGCTAAAGGTGCAGTTTGTAGTTCAGAAGAACGGATTCCTGATCCAGAGCGTGAGTGAGTGAGAGAAACAGTGAAATCACACAGAGAGGATAGTGAGGGGAATATGTGTTCAGTTTATTGGAAACAGGACAGAGACATGGGCATCTTCGTCTTGTAGGTGTTGCCAAATGTTGCCAAAAGCTTAACACAGTGCTTTCACAGTTTCTATGCAGTATTCGATATGGGGTCATATCCCATACAACTTGATGAAAGTGCAATACTCTAGACTCAGTGAAAGGATGAGTTCATAATCAGCATGCAGTGATTTGTTAAGGAAACTACCAATCAATGACATATTACAGTCATTGATACTCTGAGTGCCCATTTTCTCTTCTACTAAACACTTTAGTTTTCATCCAAACCTTCTAAAATAAAGCCACAACTTGCACACACAAACAGACTCACAACAAAGACCTAAAACTAAAGTGCTGCTCCATTTGAAGGACATAACAAATAACAATATTGAACAAAGCTGAGAAAGAAGAAAAAAATATTTATCTATTCCATATTTTTGTTCGGATTTATGGAAAGTTGCAGAATCCTTATTACCAGATTGAAACTTTTCAGGAGGTGGAACAAAACTGACGAGTAATAAAGGTCTTTGCTTCAGAGCATTACTTTACTAAACACTGTTCTAATTCTATTCATTTAATGATTGCATTGAACTGTCTGCTTGCATAATATTCGTAATACTGGGATACTGCTTTAGAGGTTTCACAAGATTGGACCATGAATATCCTTAAACCCATAAATGTGGTTTTAGCACCATGCTGTAATGCCTGTCTCTTTGAAAAGAACCTCTTAAAAAAATTGAACATTCTGTTACAATGGATGGATTTTGGATGCCTGGTGAAATATTGATTGATATCTATTTCCCAAATCTACAGTTTTTATAGACCACTTGACAACTGGTTTTGTTAGTCTTGACCTTTGTACATATTTACTTTCTTCTGATCTCAGCCTCAGTGGTGTTTTACTTTTTCTTGACAGGCATCTCATCAGGGAGGAAGACACTTACAGTGAAGTCGCCACTCTCTGTTCCGTACTTGTTCTTCACAAGGATGCTGTATTTTCCAGAGTCACTCGTGTTCACCTTGGTGATGGTGAAGCTAGCATATTTGCCAGCTGCAAATTGTAGGATATAGTGGTCATCCGACACCATCTCTCTGTCATTCTTCAGCCAGGTCACCTCAGGCACTGGGTCTCCTGAGATATTGCAAGTCAGGTTCAAGGCCTAGAAGCAAGCATACAGGCAATAATTAGCTCACTTTGAATAGCAATGACTTATTTACAAAACACAGATCAAATTAAAAGAACAAGTCAATAGTAAAAAAAATATTTGTTAGTAAAAACTCATATGTAAAATGAGCTTTAAGAGATATTAACTGTGTTTAATTGCTCTTGTGTAAATTAAGCAGAAAATCTAGCATTTAGTTTACATTACAAATGATCTTTCTAAATGCCTTAAAATGTAATATTTAATTGATTACTACTTCCAATCGTATTTATTTCATATCATATATAGTCACATCCCAGCCGTTTGTTAACCACATTCCCTATAACATAAGAGGTATTTTAATCCCAGGGGCGTTTCTAGACTACTTGTTGTACCAGTCATAGGGACACAACTGTGCAAAAAAACCTGTAAAACACTAAATAGATTAGGTGGTTTAACACTAAAGTAAGCATTACTCTACTATGGTGGACAAATGAAGAACTAACATAAAATGAAGACACAAAATACTCATTTTAAATAAAACAAATAATTCTTATTAATTGCATTAATTTTGCTTATGCTAAAGTAACTGATCCCTTTACTAGTGTAATGAATGCTAATATGTACTTTTGGTAATTATCTAGCCAAAACATATGGTTATGAGCTATCATTACTCTGCCTGCAGTTTGGCTGGCTTTCTTCTACATATTGCAGATGTCCACGAATCCTTACAAAATAACAAGTGTTAGTCACTCAAGCTCCTGGACAGATGTTTAGGCATTATGGGAAATGTACTGCCCGTAGTGAATTTGTGGAGCATGTTTACTGCTTTTTTTTGTAGTGTCTGATGACACCCTTTAGCAAAACCCAACTACTAACCAGCTGTATTAACAGACGTACAGTTCTAAATGGTCTTTTGTTTCTACATACACCCATTGCATCCAATCAGCGAATAACTTTGTTTTATAGTTTATAGTTTTATTTATTGCTTTAATATATGGATAGGCTCAAGAAGAAACTCGCAATGAGCCAGCAGCGGATATTTAATGCTTTATGTACACTCCTGCACTCCATATATGCAGAAGCAAGTAACACGATTGCTGGTGTCAGAGCCAGTTGGCATAAGCGGATAAAGATAGATGTAGGTAGATCTGGTGTGAATTATAGACTATTTATATGATTTTTTTTACCTTGCCTTCCTGGATGGTTACCACATCAGGCAGACCACCTGCCACACGAGCACGATCTAAAGAATCAGAGTAACATATTACAAATCAGCTCTGTCTTTAACTAGCTGTGGGTATGGGTGTGCTTGCACAGTTGTGTCTGTATGCAGTTACTTACTTCTCTCTGCAATGGCTGCAGCTCTGTTGAGGAATGAGACAAACAGAAATTAACCAATTAATAATCTGCTTAGCAAACTTAGCCAACATTTCCTGTCTTCCATCACCCTGTCTATAGGTGTTATTTGGAACACTTGCTCCTTATTTACCAAGACTGATTATTCATGCATTCATTTTCTTATGCACTTAAAATCCAATTAACCTAACATGCATGTGATTTGACAGCAGGAGGGAATCAAAGTACCTGGAGTACATGTGGAGGACATACAGACTCCACCCAGCTTGCTCCATCTATGATTGAACCCAGCACTGGTGACAGAGCCGAGCAACTGTGCCACCCACTGTGACTGTTTAGTCTATTTAATACTGTGAGTTTTTTTTTTATTTTTATGCCTATTTATTAAGATATTGTCCTGTATAAGTAACTGCTGAAATTCTGAACCATAGGCTACCAGTTTTATTCTTAATCCACAGGTTGCCATGTTCCTAGGTTGAGCCTTTTTCTGGTAATGTGACTATAAATCTAAATTTTATAGTATCAAATTATATAAAGTATCAAATTTCTTTAATAATTTAATTATTTTGCGCTAAATAAATCCCAAACTGATTCAGACTTGTGAAACTTTAACGTAACATAACGTAAACTGGATGTGGTTGGTTCATTCCAATTTTTTTTCTTGAACATTATACTTTACCCCCTTTATAAGTTATGTGAGATTTATAGAGACAGAACACCAATCATTTATCAAGCAGCTTGTAATTAAGTGCATATTGCCTAGATTTTATTCACAACATGAAACATTATTAGGCTTAGTATAGCTGGATACCATCTTTGATACGTTTTCACCCACAAAGAAACAACATGTTTATTAATATAACTAGATAAGATAACATTTGAAACGTTTGGACTAAACTGTTTAGTTGTGTGATATATTTGGTCAAATATGTTCATATGTCATATTTGAACATATTTTAATGGGAGCGTGTGAGGAATGTACAACCTAGCCTTTTTTAAACTTACAAAATGCTCCTATAACATTTTGAATAGAAAACATGCACATCCATACTAAAGATTATAATACAGCAGGAGCCACTTATCCTTACTTCAGTCTCTGGAACTCTGCATAAGCGTCATCATATGCTGAGAATATCAAGATATTGTAACATTAATATTTTGGTCTTCCAACTTACCAGTGTTAATGTTTGTTAATGTCTGTGTTTGTTACCTTGTCCAGCTAGCTCAATTGTTCTCTTCAGTCCTCCCTTTCCGTCATAAAACTCAATGGCATACTTTCCCTTGTCTTTCTCTGTTGGCTCAGAGATCTGCAACCACAACTGCTCACCCACCACACCACTCTTAATACGATCAGTGAAGGCAATAGCAGCGTCCCTAAATTAAAATGTGTGTTAATAAACACAGACACTACACCTATGTACAGTCTGTAAACCTACAATTATGGTAACAATTTGATATTCCAAATGCATACATACTTGTGTTGCCAGGTGACGAGCAGTTCCTCATTGTAATAGCTGACAAATGTGTAGAGTCGGATGCCTTCCTCAGTGCTCTGGATCTTCAGTGGAGTTGAGGAGTTTGCTGCACAATCACAGACCATCAGGTTTGGGGTAAAGTAATCCAAAAAGTAGTTTTGAAGCACACAGCATGTTTATCAGATTGATTATTAATCTGCCTGACACTGCGGTTCCAAAAAGACAACTCAATCTACAAATCTTCAAATATTTTAGCATAATAATAATAATAATAATAATAATAATAATAATAATAATAATAATCATATCAACGGATTAGGCAGAATTAGCAGGGAAAGCAAAAAAGGGATATGTCTTGGTTTATCTTAAATTTACTTTATTTTTACACATTAGTAGCTATCTGACTGTGGACTAGTAAAGTCCAAAGTTTTCATAGATGATTTTGTAACCTTTTCTATCTCTTTTTTGCATGTACATAGAACGCTCCTTTGTTTGTGCCAAGATACACGTCCACAAATGTGGTGCACAGATCTTCTCTATAAACATTCATTTCACTACCATTTCCGATGAACTGCTAATCAATATTTTTGTATCATTTTTTTAACTGAATTTGCTTTAACTTTTTAACGTAGTGTTGACAAACTTTGAAGCATCACTGTATGTAATTCTCATTTATTCCCTCTAAATGTTGGAAAAGATCAACATTATTTTTGACCAGTACTTTCTTTCAATTTATCATAGAAATGTATATCTATTTCCTATCAGTTGTGTATTACCCCTAACAGTTGTTTATTAGGCTAAGCTAATCTCCCAAGCAAATCTTTATCTTTCAAAATTAACTGACGTTCCTTGCTTAGTTTCAAACATTTTAACTGACATGACTGTTCAATTCAAATACACTTAATGTCACCCATAACACCACCGCCTCTTAAAAAAAACAAAAAAACAATCTTACCAATAACGCTGAAGACTTGGTTCATCAAGTCCTTGAATCCTGGATGAGGGAACAGTAATATAAGTGACAGAACCAAGGAGAAATAAATAAATGGTTTTTTGCTGGTTTCCTGTCACCATAGTTACCTTGGTCAGTCAGATTGAGTGTAGCTTTATCTTGTCCTCTGTCATCCTTCACAATCACATCATACACACCTGAGTCCTTCTTTGAAATCTGACAAACACATAAACATAGTTTCCCCATTATAATAATGTGGTATTTAAAATTGAAAGTACCTCAGCGCATGTTTCAGATGCCTGAGCGCTGAAAGAAATCACTGGCTATGATTTGATGGCGAGGCAAAATAAACAAGAAACTGCAAATATGTGTAATTAGAAATGACAGTCCTGTCATAAAATCGATCAAATAAAAATGGAATTAAGAGGCACAGTCTATGCATGACATGAGTTGATCAATTATATATTAATCCTGATATTACTGATTGTTGATCACTGATAGGATTGATTATTGATATGATTTATTATTCAAGTTACTATGATGTGGCAAAAAGACAAAAAAAATCTAAAGCCGAGCACTAAGTGAATGTGTGTAGCAGAAGTTGCATGATTAATAATTTGGACTTGTCGGCTAGTCCTGTTTTCCATAGCCAAAGCAAAAACAAACTGTGGAGATTAGCGCAGTCTCTGTCTCTTTCCACAAAGGCAACTCAGATTTTGGTTCAGTCTCGCCCTTTCAAGACTGGATTACTGTAACTCTCTCTTAGCGGGGCTTCCTTTGACTGCTATCCGTTCCTTACAGCTGATGTAGAATTCAGCTGCAACACTTGTGTTCAATGTTCCAAAGTTTACACACAATACACCACTCCCCCGCTCTCTCCACTGGCTCCCTGTAGCTGCTTGCATGAGATTTAAAACTCTGATGCTTGCTTACAAAGCTAAAAAAATGGGCCTGCCCCCTCCTACCTTGCAGCACTTATCACACCCCACACCGCACCTCGCTCACTCTGGTCCTCTAGTACTGCTTGACTGGTTCCCCCGTCTCTCAGGGGAAAAGAAAGGCATTCATCTAGACTCTTCTCTGTTTTGGCTCCTAAGTGGTGGAATGAAATCCTATTAACCAGTGGTCCAATTAACTAGATTCGACTGTATTTTGGACACCCAACAACTAAGAAAATAAGCATTAATTTGTCCCCCTTTACTCCCTTGTTTTAGCAGGGCAATGACTTGAAAACCTGCAAAAATCATACAGGCCCAGGGGCAGAATCAAACCAGAATATTTCTGAGATTCAGTCATTCAGAGATTCAACATTAATTCAGTCATTTTCCATAGTTGCTTAATCTACACTGTATTGCTCAATATAGTATGCACATTCACATACATACACACTCATGTACTGAGAATGAAACAATTTCTAACTTGTACAGTCTGACACGTTGCACAGCCTTGCTCAAGGGCCCAACAATGGCAGCTTCACAGAGGTGGGATTTGAACCCTGAACCTGCCGGTTCACAATCCTGTACCACTAGGACGCCACAGGCCTGACATGTATGCCTTACACCTAAGATGCAGGAACAGGATCTTTCTAAATCAGCTAAATGTCTGTCAGGATGTAGAAATGTAGATAGTTTGTGTTGTTGGTCCATGTCATTGCTTTTCTGTCCTTCCATTTGCAGAGCCTATGAAAAATGTAGTTTAACTAAATATGTTTTGACACAAGTGCTGATCTCACATTTAATACAAGCTAATACAGTTCTTCTACAGTAATCAGGCCTCACTCATTAGTATGGTGTTCAGCTAAGTCTCTTTTAATGTACTGTTGCCAATTTAACATGGATGCCATTTTATCACAGCCAGACTGTAAATCACGATCTAGCCTAAACAGTATTCTGTTGGTCTCTAGCCAATTCCACTACGTATTAATTTGTCACTGCACAGTTTTCATGGTACATTCAGCAGGTGCTGTGTACCTGCATTAATTCTCCTTCTCAGCGTCTTGACCAAACGGGCTGCCTGCGGCTCAAATTTGATCTTAAAGTCAACCACAGCTAAGGGTGCGTCAGGAGTGATACAATTTTGGTGTGGAAAAAGGAGCGCTGATATATCAAATATCTCCACGACGAAAATGCTTCCCAACCAATCAAACTGTAAGGTCGGAACTAACTGCTAAATAAATAACGAGTACTAATCGAGGGACACCATTTAAACGGCGAACGTGAAAAGGTAGCGGCATGCCACTATAACTGCGCTGATCTCCATCTCATCCCGGAAGTGGTATGACTTAGAGATCGCAGGATATGTATTGCGTCATGGCGGTGCATGCACTATGATAGCAAGCTGTGGACAAGTTCCAAGACAGCTCGCAGCTTTTTAATAACCTACATCTAGAGTATTTTAAATGTCTGTCGTGTTTTCTAATAGCTATGGCTGGCTGTTGGACTCCTGCTCTCTTATTGATAACGGCTTTCAGCGGTGCTTCAGTGTAAACAAAGGGAACTTAAGGTGCTGTTTCAATAAACAGTACTTTGACATAGTAAAGCCTCACATACTGAGTAAGGTTGTGGTCTGCAATGTCCTGCCAGAGTCAGAGAATCCTCCAGGTCAGGCTGCCAGGAAAGACCTGAAAACACGAAAGGTAAGTTAAATTAATAAGAGATACATTAATTCGTGTTCTACAATTTCGGTTAATCAAATTCAGGGTCACGGGGTAGTTGGGGTCTAACAAGCAGCACAGGGTGCAAGACGGTGTTCTAGTCCAGTATAGCACACAGATTCACAATGGGACAGTTTTTGACACGTCAATTGACCTAATGCAGATCTTTGAAATGTAAGAGGACTGGGAGAACATGACAACTTAACATAAAAGTTCATGCCAGGACTGAATAGAGGCAATCACTAGAG